>CM038716.1:32625051-32680051 GCA_021613375.1 Megaleporinus macrocephalus
GAAGATACAGGACTGAGAAGGACTGTGTTAAGATGCTACAACGTTTTGGTGGCAGTCAGATGATTAAAGACGGGCATGATATGGTTAAAGATAGCTTGAATAAGTTTGGCGATGTTGTTGGATCATGCAAATGCTTTGATACATCAAATGAGTCGAAGCTTTGATTCATTTATTATGTTCTGGAGGAGCGGAATCCTTAGTTCTTGCTGGTTCCTATGCTCTAATGACTGCATTATGTTAATTTGGCTATATTTTAAACCCTACAGATGAAAGGATATATTTATCTGTAGAGCTGATTCAGGTGATACTTCCTCCCAGTATCTATATTTTATTAACACCTTCGTATCTACATCACCGTTAACACTAAAAGACAAGTGCATGAAAAATACTGATAAGCTAAACCAGGGGTGCGATGGTCCAAAATCAGTTATATAATAATAATAATAATAATAATAATAATAATAATAATACTTTATTCTTATATAGCGCTTTGCAGGAACCCAAAGACGCTTACAGTCAAAACAATGATTTTACAACACAACAGTGTAACAACACTACAAGTAGACATAACAGGAAAAAGTGAAGAATAGTCAAACTTAAGGAAGGTCGTATGCCAGCGAGAAGAGATAGGTTTTAAGATTTGATTTAAACGTGAGGAGGGAATTTGAATGTTTAACCACCAGCAGAGGAGCACTTGATTGGAAATTGGAAAAAAAAAAACAGTATAAACCAATATGACCTATTAGGCTAAATGGAATTACGTATGTAGCCTAAACCCAATTATTTAAATTACACATTTATTTTGAATGTTTGATGGTGCTGACCAATCAGAAATGCTGCTAAAAGTTCTGTGCAATGTTATTTAGAGGGCTGGTTAAGCAAAGCGCATCCAGACAAATGCATTATTAATAGATCAGTTGTTTAGGAAAGGGGAAAAGATTGTATTAGATTTGGTATCGAGATCAGCAGATACAGGCTGCAGCGTCAGTATCGGTATCAGACGTGAAACAGTGATATCAAAATATGCCTAATCTAACCTTCCCAGTTGGAATCCTCACAACTCACACAAACAAAAACACAAGAAGTAATTTGATTGGAGACTGGAGTTTGCCAAGACCGATTAATTCATTATCTGTTCGATCTTTGTTGCTGTTATAAATAATGCGAGCCAGGTAATTATGTAATGACTAGCTTGGCTTCAAAGAAATTCAAATTGGCCTTAAAACCGTATGATCAGTGTCCTTCTATAGGACTTCCCTACCAGTACTGTATATTAATAAACACTATCAAAGACCAAAATTACAATAATGACTAATAATCGATGTACTATTCAGCCCCCCTGACAGTCTAGTTCCCAGCGCAGTAGCGAAGCTTCAGTAAGTGAATTCTGAATCACTAGACTGCTGGCCCTGCTGTAGAGTGCTAATGCCAGTAGTTATGCTGGAGCGCTGCTGTGGGTTGGGGAATGGGGTCAGCCAGCCATCTGCGCCTTAAAGCTATGGGAAAGACAAAAGTACGGGGCCACACACACACACACACAGGCCCCATTGGGAGGCCACATCTGCCCCAGCTTTGACCACAGATGCCTCCTCCAAAGCCCATAACCAAGCCACCTCCTCACCTCATAACTCCCTCGCTCCATCTCCCACTGGACTTGAGCATCAGCCCACCCTCTGCTACGAGTATATGTGTGTCCGTGTGTTTGTTTTTGTACACTCTCCGCATAAAAATATCCTGAACTTGTAGGACAACCAGAAAAAAACTGGGACTAACCTACAAAATGACAACCAACAAAAAAAGGCCTGACTTTACAAAAGCTATTGTTAAGCATAGACTTTTGGTTAGGCTGAAATCTCATTACATACAGGTATCCACACCACGTCAGCTGACTTTTCTATTGAGAGAACATTCCACAAAATAATGGACCAAACGTTCTTGCAATATAATAAAAATAAAAGCTAAAGGCAGCTTTCATAAGCCTACACAATAACACCTACATAAGCCTTTCAGGACAACAGACATAAACCTACATAAACATTTATAAAGGCTTATTCCAACTACTGTCAGTCGCCATAACATTTGCTGAGACTGAACGACAGAAAAATATTTTACATCAAAGTTTGGAGGATTTTTAAAAATAAATAACCATGTTTTCCTAACTTTATCATATTAAAGTTTTTTGCACACACTGCAAAACTGACGAAACAGCTCAAACAAGACCCCTGCTTTGCAAACAATGCCAAGTCCCACACATTTTACCCCTTAAATGTGATGTAAGCACTTTGCAAACCTACTAAAAATCTTTGATGTTTACATTTTTGGGCCAAAATATTTTTAGAAGACTCATTTTTTTAACCTTTCAAATTTAATACTCTCTTATGTTTGACGCTTTGGGCAGACTGAAGCCTGGCTCCAGGAACACATGGTCAGCTGGTAGAACCTGGGATTGTAGGCCTTTCATACCAAAGCAGCGGCTTTAAGGCGATACCTCAATGCACTACATTGGACGGTGCTCGTGGGATAAGAACTGATATATAAACAAGGATCAAACTAACAGCAGCATCAGCGAAAGTAAATCTATAGAGCTTGTGAGATAAAAGAAACAGCCTGAAACTTGGTGAAATAAAATAAATGTTTATGCAGGTTCACGGGCCTTTGGTTACTTAATAAAATCTACTAAAATCAGCAGTGCTTGGTTTTTGGTTGCTGCTCCTGAAGAGCTACAGATTTGAAGCTACATGCTTTGGCTACAGCACTCAGGGTGTGTGGACAGTATGCATGTCCGTACGTCCTGCCATTGTATAAAAACATGCCAGAGAGTGTCTGAGCGTGCTGGGCGAGTGTGTGTGGAGGTGGAAACATGATCTGATCGTGCTGCCTCTCAGCCCAAGCAGAGAAAACAGCATGGCCTCATACATACATCTGTCTCTCGCTATCCTGCCAGCTTTTACATACACAAAAGCCAGGTGGTGCAGGCAGAGCGGCAGATAAAGCCACTCACGAGGCCAAAGAAGAGAAAATCAGCGCCACCCATTCAGCCCCTCTCTCTGGTTCTATCCGCGCGACAGTTCATGGGAGGCTACGGAGGAGCCTAAAAGCCTGCTCTCCCTCCACTGATGCTGAGAGCCTTGCAAAATTAATAGAAGTAACGAGGTCCCCAGTGGAGGCAGCTGAGTCAGTCTTGAAAGGCAAGACCTCTTTTTAGATCCCTCGCTCTTTCCCCTCCTCTGCTCTCGCTTGCCCCTTCTCCTTCTGTTGCGCGAGCCTTGAACCTACACTTGTGCTAAAAGGCCGGGTGGATGCCTCTCTGTATCCTCAGCCTTTCTTGCGAGCCTCTGCTTTCACGCCCTCTCTAGACCACCTCTTCTTCTCCGCTTCCCTTTAAAGAACACCTTCTTAGGCGAGGAGAAGAAAAGGTAAAAAAAATAAAAAAATAAATAAAAATAATAAATAAATAAAAGCAGGGATGGAGAGGAAGCAGCATTTTTCTGTGTTCATTAAAGCTCTGGCTCAGATATAGACCCTTAACTCCATCCTGCGCCTCTGCGCTCCGACTCCGCCAGCCTGCCAATCTCCCCCTACATAACGAGGACTGTCAATACAATACAAAGCAAAATGAACACGACACCTCTCCCCGAAACCTGTCAGCCTGCTTCCTTTCTGCAGCGTTTGTTGCAACCTACATGGGAGGTTTCTGAGAAATAACAAAGGCTCCACTTAAATTGATGCGGCGCGGAAGAAAGAATCTGCCTTTGATGTTTTTTTCTTAGGCTAGCAAAGCTACTGCATATAAAGAAAACTGAACGAATTCCAAAATAAGGTAGTTCTACTAGAAGAGGAAATGTTTTTTTTAAAAGACATGGACTTTCTTTAAAGGACAAGGTCAAAGAGGAAGATACATTTTAAGTTCATTGTATATTAGAATTTTTAAAGATGCGTCTAAAAAAAAAATGACCTGCAACATACATGTACATCAACAACGTACATCTCTATTCATCCTCTGAATCCCTCTGTTAGAGCACCTGTGTCTTCAAATCCCACCTCCCGATGAGCTCGGTGTGCTCTGATTGGTCAGCTTAGTCTACTTAGCTCTGCTCTCACACCGCTGTGGCTGTTCTTACAGTGGTGTCAGTTCTGCCATATCTGTTCGAGTCAGAGTCCGATCCTGAAAGTCAGGCAGAACAACATGGTAGAGCTGATCCACCTTCGCAAGCTAGACTGGAGCAGGATGTTTTAGAATGGTGCTGATGCCTTTAATGCATTTGACCTGCGAGTCACCTGTAGTGTTCCTGTTGTAGCACAACATCAGCTGCTATGATCGAATCCATGGTTGTGGTCCTCTCATTCAAATACAGTTTGGCTTTTAAAGCAATACGTTGGACACACTTTGCTGGACTGTATTCACAAGATCTCTAAGAATAAATTAAGGAACAGCCAAAGCTAAGCAAGAATCCATAAACTGTATCAATGAAAACGAAAGTGAGGTAACCACATGTACAGTTGTATGCAGAGGTTTGGACACCCATGGTTGAATGACATGTTATGTTGATTTTAAAACTTGTGAACTCCTTCTCTACAGGATACAAGCTTACATACAAGATTTCTTCCCCAGTATGTTATTAAAAAAAACAAAACAAGATAACAGAGATGAAAAGTGAAAATGGTGTGAAATACTGTGATTTTCATGTCCAGTTTCAGGAAAACCTGTGTTCAGATGATTAAAACAACATTACTGAATTGCTGAAAGTAATAAAGTCTTTTGAATGAAGCTTATTTTTGCGAATCATATAGCTATAACAAAATCTTTCTTTAGGGTCCAATTTCAGCAAGTAAGACAAATGGGATTAATTGCAACTAGCCCCTGAAAATAAAGTGATTAGACATCATTAATTATAATAGTTTGACAGCCCTGTCTTTTCTACTAGCTTGGAACTGTTACATAGGCAAGTCTTTAACAGAACAGTTATTTAAATAATTGTGTTATTAATTCACATATATAAAAAATATATGAAAAAATATGAAAAATATACCTGAAGTATTAGTCATCAGCAGTTGTGTGCTATCTTTATTGGTCTTTTTTCTTAGTAAATTGATAATAGCTGTGTCTTATTTCACAAGACTCCAAGGTTTCTATGATCAAATTATTAAGAAAAAAAAATATTCTTCCATGAATTTACTAGAACCCACATCCCACAGAGTCCAACAAACCTAAGCATATAAGGGTTCACAGGTTTGGCTTCAGCCTGTGCTCTTCCTCCTCCTCCTCCTCTAGACGGCCCCCTCACCCTCACCGCCACCCTCCCCCACAAACACCCCAACACCGCCCTCCCCAGCAGCCCCTGTAAATGGAGCAGCAGTCGATAGATGTGATTAAAACATCCTGCTCTGGGGTCTGCCAGCCACACACACAGGAGAGAGCATAGAGTGACAAGGTCAGCCAAATGTCAGAGTGTGTGACAGTGTGATATACGGTGGTAAGAGAAGAAGGGCGGAGTCAAAGGACCTTGTATTTGCTGGCGTGGTGAGGTTTAGCAGGTATGTAAGGTAATGTACAAGCTGATGTGTTTGTGTGTGTTGAAGAGGTTTGCTGCTAGGCGAGCGTCCAGGCGGTGGGTCGATGCGAGGCAGGAAGCGGGCGGCCACAGCGCTTGCGCTGCAGTTCCTGTTCTCCACGGGGTATCGCTTTCTCAGTGCGGCTGCTCAGGACCGCAGAGCCAACACCCAGCTCCAAACACACACGCACACATGCACAGCAGGGGTAGAAAACTGCTTCGGAGCGATCTTTAAGTGGCAACTCAATGGCACTGATTTGGTTACGCTATTAGCGACTACTTGTTTGTAACAAAAAATGTCATCTCACGTCATATGTCTTTGCGACCATTTCCAAAAATAAGCAGCATCTTTATAAAGAAAGAGAGGTTTGATCTGAAATGAAGATTCTGTGGGGTTTAGGTTACCGATAGCTACTTACATATCATGTTGTATCAAAACAAGCATCTTACTTCTAATACAATAAAGAAAAGAAAAAAAAAACTAGTCCAAAAATACTTTGCAGACAATCTCTTTGCACAGCAGTTAAGACTGTTTTCTTCTCTAGTTATAATCATTAGAGATGGAAGGATCGATAGGCTATGAATCGGTATTGGCCGATTTTTAATTAAAATATGCGATCGCCCGATATTTCTCCAATTTAGCCGATCCCAAGAGCCGATCGATGATGTTAAACAAATGAGCCCAACTTCTGTATTTCCAGCTAGTGTTTCATCCAGAAAGAGGAGGACCGCCTTCCTGCAATTCCTATCTGAACCACTAGGTGGAAATACACACCCTTTCATTTTCCACAGACTGACTAAAGCAGCGACATCACAGAAAAAAAAATGCGCTGACAGTAAACATGTCCGTCTGGCAGTGTTTACCGTACGTGACAGACTCATCCAGGACGTTTTTAAAATTAGTAAAATCAGTGTGTCTCGTTGAGGAACCAACACAAAGATATTTAACACACTAATCTGATACAACACTGCACAGAGCTGAACACAGTGAGTATCAGCAAACAGCAGAGCTAGCACAAAACAAACAACCCAGAACACCATACAGACCAGATCTGACCGGTACGAACAGAACAGCAGCAACAATTCAAGATCTACATTTAATGATTACAGATTTTTGTTTAAAATAACAGAGTCTGCGTTTAATGTCTGCAGTTTTTACTGCTTTTATTTAATTTGCTTTTTTAGTTTTAAATTAAGGGTCTAAATGTAATGATTACAGTATTGGGGATATTTGTTTGATTGACTTTGATTATTTACTGTTAATTTTGTTAAATATATTATGCTGTTTCATATGAGCTGGTTAAAAATGATAATAAATCAGTTTAGACCACGTGTTATGACTTGCTTGCGCTAATAACTACACGTAGCCTGCCGTGGCGCATACTCTGCCCTCGATCGGTATCGGCTATCGGCCAATCGTGCTGAAAGGTGATCGGCGATCGGAATCGGCCTCAAAAATGCTGATAAGTCCATCTCTAATAATCATACTTATACAGCTTACAATCAGCTGCACTAATATATAACAATATGTACAACCTATAATCCACTACTGAGCAAAGTCACACTTTGTTTTCGTACCAAGAAAAACCAGCATCTCCAAAGTGGAGAGGGTGAAAATGTTTTCTGCCTATGTAAGTAAAAGTAAAGAGATGTTATTCAAAGCAGTTCTGGAACATTTTGAATGGACTACTCATCATGAGATTTATATACAACATAAAAAGCAGCAGCTGAGCTCAAACTATGCAGAAATCTAAAAACAACAAGAACAAAAATACATGTTTTCTTTCGGACAGCAACAATTTGTGCATGTAGTGTAATTGAATCAGATTATATTCTGTTGAAATGTGAGATTCAATGTTCCATTTCTTCTCCCGCTGAATAATAATACTGCTACACAACATTTACATAACCATGCCAGCAATACAACAGTGTCTTGTTATGTAGGTAGATTTTAAGTTTTCAAGTTTTACATCATTTGAACAGGCTAACAGCCGTTTATACTGTGTGAATGTTTCATGATGAATGGACCAATGGCAATGCTTAAAAAGAGCTTGGAAAGAATTCTGGTTCCATTGACTTACATTGAAGGTTAAGTATGTTTTTGGTCTCTTCTGTAAAGTTGCAATTTTGGAGAGACTTGTTTTTCATAGGACATTTTCATGGGAAGAAATGTTGCTTTTCAGCCTCTGAGATATTCTGTCATGACGTCAAACACTACAGCAAATGTCACAGGAATTAAAGGTGAATATAGCACAGTTACATTACTGTATATCAGTACAGCACATGTGCCATGACGTAGCAGGTGTTAGTGAATAGTAATCTAATTGAATTCAACTGAATTGTAGAGGTTTACATCTTGAAACTAGTGTTGCACCGATACCAATAAAGTATCGGTATCGGCACTAGGGCTGGGTATCGCCAATGATTTCCCAGATCGATTTGATCCCGATTCACAAGGTCCCAATTCAATTCGATTTCTGATTCGATTCAATTCATTATCGATTCATTTGAGATATTTCAGTTACAATAAAATGCTTGAATATGAAAAGAAATTTTCAGAGAACTAATGTGGTAAATGTACAAGGAACAGTCAACCTACCATTACCAAAGGATTAGTGGGGTGGGTGGGAACGCTAATTTTAAAGACTGATGTCGGGTTTATATGAATCGATATCGGATTATTCGAATGAAGATCGATTTGAATCGAAAAATCGATTTTTTAAACACACCCCTAATCGGCACCGATACTGGCACTTGCATACAGTATCGGTATCGGCAATAGAGAGCGCCGATACCATGAAGCTTATTGATTAAATGGCTGCACGTGTTTCTGCACTGTGGCAAATTTTATTTTTTCATAGCTCTGTGCAGTTACTCAACCAGTAAATGGTTCTTTCAAGATTATTATATTTTATTCAGGATAAGACATAAAAAATACAACATATAAAAAGTGGAACACTATAAATATCAGGATTTATAGCCATATGTCGAGCATTTAAGTCAGAGTCTGTATCGGTATTGGTACTCTGTATCGGCAGATACCTGAAAAGCTGGTATCGGTATTGATATCGGTAAGGAAAAAGTGGTATCGGTGCATCCCTACTTAAAATGTAGAGAAATATACACAACCTACAATGAATCCTACGCCATGATGGGCAAAACCAACGCAATACAGAACCAGACATTCGAAACTTCTTTTAATATGAAAAAGAACACAGGAAAGGCATGCGGTGTGAATCTGTCTCTGAGCGTGAACGCTGAGCCACTGCAGGGACGTAAAAAGAACTGTAAGAATTCATTTGTTACAGCCGTAATGAAAAAAGAAAAAACCTCTCTCTCTCTCGCTCACGTCAGCAGGCCAATCAGTCAGCCAGTAGATGCAGTATGGCAGAGGGCAGGAAGTGAAGAGAGAGAGAGCAGGAGTGAGTTCAGCTCCTGGAAACCCAGCAGAGAGAGCAGCTGGAGTTTTTCGCAGGAAAGCGGCAGGACCCCGAGAGGCAAGGAGAAGCCACGTGAATGGTCAGGAGGTGCTGTCACTCAGCAGGAAGAGCCAATTACCAGCCAAAAACAGGCGAAGCATGAGAATACCTTATAATCCTTCCTGCGACTTAAAATATCATTCTGAGGATTTTTCTAGGACACAAACGAAGCAGAAACTAATCTGCAGTAGACGCTAGCGCAGAAACCGGGACTGTAGCACTTTCCCTGTCCTGACTTCACCCTCTCCGGTGTCATCCTCTGTCACGTCTCTGATTCACCCTAGCTGGATCCCAACTCCTTGATTCCCAAGTCCTAACGGCACATGTTCATTTCAATGGAGAGCTCTGCCAGATCCGTCTCACTGCATTGAGTCAATCAGGCAAGAACTGACTAGTCTTTATCATCAGTGTCAAACACTAAACTACGCAGAGGGGAGCAATATCTAATACCAGAAGTGGCATTTTCAGTCAAATTCTATACAGGAAACAAGCAAATATGGTACTTTTCTATAAATGTTTGTAGACAATTTCTGCTAATTTACACATATTAACCTACTGGAAAAAAAATACATTTTGAAATGTGCACAGACACATTCTAGGATTACTTGTTTTATCCCAAATGTTAAATTCAGTAAATAAACAGTGATTGTGCATTAAATGTATAGAAGTGTACTCTGCATAGAGTACTTGAAGCAGTATAGCTTGGTAAAGAAATGTTAGAATGATGTACCCTTTCCTATAAGCCCTGGATAGCAGTGCTATTCTTCAGGAACCCCCAGAGATCTAATCTAAAATAAGAGTCGTCACTTTTTTTTTTCCTGAGATGTCCAAGCAGGTCTGTGTTGTTAGTGTCATAAAATCATGATCATGTGACTAGTTGATAAGCTTAAAATAACATTGCTGAGCACAAGACAACAAGTCTATACACCACCATACATACATACATATACACATATACACACACACACACATATATATATACATATATACACACATGTTTATGTGTGTGGTATACCTGTGTGTGTGTGTGTGTGTATATATATATACACGTCTGCATTTGTTTCTGGGTTTGCTATGCTAGCTTTCTTTGTTTTTCTTTCAGGTTTGAAAGTTGTTACACTCACACTCTGCTTTTATGTCTAATGTGACAGAGAACTATTAGATACAGGAGAAGAGAAAACCTCAGATGAGATCAAACTCACCTGTTTATGGGGTCCTCTAAGGATGTGAGCTCTTGCCCCTTCACATGCTGTCCTCATAGCCTCCAGAGATGGAGTCCCCAACAGATCAGTGATCAAATCCAGCTGTTAAATAAAGAAACAAAGAGAGAGAGAGAGAGATATACAGAGAGAGAGAGAGATATTAAGGTATGAATCAAGAGAGAATAAATAAAGATGCACTGATGCATAGAGAAATAAAACTGTTGTTATGAAATGGACTATAAAATTAGCTGGATCAGAATCTCTCGGGGGACGTATGAACAGCAGACAAAGCACTAGGGTTAAGGAGGGTGTCAAAGTCTGTGTCGATGGCGGTGAAACAGATAATACAAACTTGATTACTAAGCAATTAAACCTTAGTTCACTTCAGTCCTGTTCCTTCAGCAGCACATGCTGACTGCAACCAATGTCGGCCCACGTTCACTGCTGTGGTGCGAACTGTAGCCGGAGGGCTACAGTTGTTGTTCAAGAGGGTGAAAATACAAGAAACTGACCGAGAACTGTCGGTAGATTCTATTTTGAAGTTAGTGGTGTTTCTTGTAGCCGTTTCTTTAAATCTATCAGCAGTCACAGCACCCACAGACCAACTGTTCACAATATATAACTCACTCTGAGCATGAGGGTTCCTGTTCCACCATAAATTGTGAAAGTTGTACCTCAATAATTTGGTATGTTTTGTTTTCTTGAGTAGACGGGCGTCTGGAAGGGAAGGCAGTTGCTTATATCTGCTGTCTCCATAGCAGCTTATCTTCCAGTTTTCCTTACAAATAGCTTTTAACATTAGAATTACATAAAGCATATGTTATGATGTTGTTTGTTCCTTTCTATCTTAAAGTTATCTAAACTAGCACAATATGAGCTCCTCGTCTCCATCTCATCTATTACATAGAACTTATCGCCCACCATCTGGATTTCAGACGCCGTCTAAACGATGCAAGTGAAAATGATCTATAGCTAAAATCATTTTGGGTGAGGCTGCATGTCGTTTCAACAAAGATGGAGCAAATTTAATCAACTAATTAAAGACTGAAACCACTTGATTAATCGAGTGTATTCCAGCATGCAATGAAAACTCCCAGCATCCTCATCACTAAAACTCTGTATAATGTCCATCCAGACCCACTACAACCTTTAGCTTGAACCTACTGACCTCGCTCTCCTATTCATTAGCACACTTCTGCAACATTTCCCAAGAATGCAGCAACAGCCCACAGTTTGACCTGTCCAGTGCAAATCAGCATGACCAACAAAGTCAATGTCAATGTTAATCAGAAACCAGATATTGAATTTTGCTTCCGCATCATCACATATTTATAATCAAACATATAAAAAAGATGGTTTAGGGTCAGAAAAAAAAGAGGTCATTGAGTCTTTTAAATATTATGATATGATAATGTGCTTGACATGTCCAGGCACACAAACTAATTCTTTAACTATTTAATTTGACCTATATCTGACATCAGCCTGAACAGATCATACTTCTGAAACGACCTGCGTATGAAAGGATGAATAATATACCAGACAAGCTCATCCAACAAACACAGCTGCAGGGCTGCAGCTATCGATTATTTAAGTAATCAAGTATTCTATCGATTATTCCATCGAGTAATCAAGTAATTGGATAGAAATATTTCTGCCTTATTAAAGAGCGATAGTAAAGATAAAATAAGATGGTAAGGTTTTAAAGAAAACATTTATTTGTTATTATTATTGAAATGGATTACTAGACCTATATATCATATTATAAGTTTACAAGACTGCCTACTGTTGAAACGTTGTCCTACACTTGCTGACCCGACTGCAATCAAAGTAAACTGAATATACCTGTTGTATTGGATTTAGTGCATTTTAGGCTCCTGTTGCTTCTTACACCACCTGATATTTAGTTTACTGTGTATTTTGTGCATCACTGTGAGAGAAAAGGGTGTGTGAGGAGTGTATGTTCTTGTGTGTGTGTGTGTGTGTATGTGTGAGAGACTCTGATCTAAACGATAATGTCAATGAAGCTTGTGCTTTTATATTCTGTGGTTATGTTCTTGAGCAAAGCTTAACTAATTTACAGACATAACTCACCATCACATCAATGTACTTTCTTAACTATCCATTACATTTACTTATAACTAACGTACAAGCTTAATTAGCCTTCATCTCAACTAGCCATCACAGGTTTCTATTGGTCCAAACATCATGAGGTTTATCCTGGACAGTGATGACATACTGGATGGACTTTTTATTCCTCCACCACCATAAATGTCATATAGAGTTCAACAACAACAACAAAGCGGTCCTAGATTGGAAACCTGTTTGAGACACGGCCATGTGGTTTTATTAATAGCAGATGAATCAGATGAATTCTCACTTTATAGCTCATCTCACTCTGGTCAGGCAATGTGGGTGGGGTGTTAAGACAGTTTTAACTTGATATTAAAAATGTGTGCATGTGGTGCCTTTCAGGTCAGAGGTGTGTTCACACTCGTTTGGCCAGTTCACACGTCACACTAGCATATTCTGAAGTGATCTGATCAGAAATAAACAGCGAGGTGTACAGCAGTGTACATGTGTGTTGAATGCGTCTCCAGTGAATTGATTTCAGGACTGGAGAAAAGATAGCACCCACATTTACCAGGTCAGTGTCTCGCCGCACTAGCTCGAGTCTGTTTAGGCCACATGAACTGCTGATGCGTCTTGTAAACAAGTGGTTTTAAAAATTTGCCACACGTCTGCTTGCCTCTACGCTGTGATGACGCAGCTGTTTCAGGCGGTTCTTCAACAAGTCAAGGTGCTTTTAGCGTTCACACTACAAATGTTCTGTGATGATATGCGTCTCGGACGGGGCTAAAAATTCTGAGACCACCCTTCAGTTACTTAATTTCAAGTTAAAACTCCAAATTCTAGCCAATAAAGTACTTAAGTTTAATGTTCAGTTATTTTTTCAGTTACATAAAAAACAGAGAACAAATATACCACAACAAATTAATAACAAGAGAATAATATATTATTATTATATTAATATAATATTATCAATAATAATATGATTTTTTCTGAAACATACAACTTGTTCTTATCAAAATCACAATTTAACATTGCAGGCCCACTACACTACACTCTGGACATTCTGGTCTTACTGGCCCAAAAATAAAAAGCTGATAATTTATACAAAATAATAATTGCTTTCACAATGTAAATCCAAGAAATTGCAATTAGATATTTTTGAATGGCCGGGATGCATGTCTGTCTGATAAACATGCATGTCTGATAAACTGGAAAAGTTCATTTTGGTTGATTTCAACGTTATGCATATATAGGAACAAAGAAAATGACCAGTATGGATTATAATCCACTGAACAGCCTTTATACCATATAAGTATTTAATTATAATTCAGTAAGGTCCAGTTAGAGGGAATTTCCTCAGGCCAACATCCGGACCATCATTATTTCTAACTTGTGTTATGATTCAATGGTGAATCCTGTTTACTGAAGTAGCCTAGTATCAGAATCTTATACCATCAACAACTGAAACACCAACACATCACACATACCGTTCAATATATTTCAGTATATTTACTGTTTAAATGCTGAACTGAATGAATTATTTATAAAAAATCGAATAAAAAAATTATAAAATGAGTGTAAAAAACAAGGGCTACATTAAAAAAAAACAGAATGCTTTTAAAAAAAAGTGCATCATATATGTTTAGTCTTCACACAGACGGCTCTAAACCAACAGGTCCAGATGTGAAACTGTGTTAACAAGATACACGTTGTATTTACTTTCTCTATAAATAAACACGTTATGTCTCCATTCCTGGTTATGAAAGGTGGTTTCTACTGTTGACTCTTCTTTTTTTAGAGGACGTTATTCTTTCTCTGACTCGCTTTATTCTCGCTTCGTACCTCGCCTCCTGAATCGGCACAGATCTGATTGGCTGAGGAGCGCGTTTGGTGATCTTACAATGCACGTGATTGGTCTGTGAGTTCACTGTGCCGCTAAGCCCGTATACCATAAAGACAAGAAAAGTTCGGCCACTTAAAATAAACACTGTCAAAATGAAATGGCTCTCAATAGTTTATGGGTTTGGGTCTTCATTGGACAATGTCTGATTCCAGACCCGGTCCACGGTCTGCCTATAAGTGACCTCTGCTTTACTCAAATTAACATGGCCTGTGGTGTGGTGCTTAGATTGAGGGGTGCGGCTCTAGCGCTAGGCTGCAGTGTTACCTGTTGGATGGGGCTCTGGGCCTGGAAAAGGATGCGTCGGCCCAGAAGCTCGGCGAAGATGCAGCCCACGGACCAGATGTCGATGGCGTTGGAGTAATGGCGGCTGCCCATCAGGATCTCGGGGGCACGGTAGTACTGGGTGACCACCTCCTGGGTCATGTGACGCGACTCGTCAGGCTCCTCCACCCGAGCAAGGCCAAAGTCACAGATCTGAGGTGAGAAATGATTATTACGTAAGATGCTTTATAATCCAGGGGTGGTGTGTAAGGTGAGCAATAATTTATACTGACTGACCAGAATACTCAGAATATAATGCTGTGTAAAAGTCAGGTAGCATCCTTCACCCTTAGTTTATTTACTTAGTTAAAACTTTCAATACGAGCTGTTACGTATGCACTAAAGTACTAAAATCTTATTTATACGTCACATATTTACCAAAAACAAAGCTCAACAGAAGACCAAACATAATCCCAATACATGAGATTTCTGTGTTTATGTTCTTGAGCAAAGCTTAACTAATTTACAGACATAACTCACCATCACATCAATGTACTTAATTATAAACTCTTAATTATCCATTACATTTACCTATAACTAACGTACAAGCTTAACTAGCCTTCATCTCAACTAGCCATCACACTGATTTACACTAAATGCGAAGGTTTCTATTGGTCCAAACATCATGAGGTGGACAGTGATGATATACTGGATGGATTTTTTAATTCCTCCACCACCATAAATGTCATATAGACCAGTTTTTTTTTTAATCAGAGTTGAACAACAACAACGTGGTCCTAGATTGGAAACCTATTTAAGACACGGTCATGTGGTTTTATTAATAGCAGATGAATCAGATGAATTCTCACTTTATAGCTCATCAGGCAATGTGGGTGGGGTGTTAAGACAGTTTTAACTTGATATTAAAAATGTGTGCATGTGGTGCCTTTCAGGTCAGAGGTGTGCTCACACTCGTTTGGCCTGTTCACACTTCACACTAGCATATTCTGAAGTGATCTGATCAGAAATGGACAGCGAGGTGTATAGCAGTGTACATGTGTTTAGATTGTGTCTCCAGATTTGCTAAAATCGTACACTTTTATACGTCACATGTTTACCAAAAACAAAGCTCAACAGAAGACTAAACATAATCCCAACCCATGAGACTTATCAGCCCATTAAACCCTGCAACACAAGTTTGAGTGTTTAACTACAAACCTTCCTTTTCTCATTGAGGGCTCTTTGACATTTACACATCCGGTCACATCTATAGTGTTGAGTTGTCTTCTCACAGAAACACCTGTGGCTATTTTTCACACCTCCAGTCTTTGAAGTTCCAAAACAACTTCAAAACAACTTCAGTGACGCTGAAGTCTGGACTCTGGGGTGGCCAGTTCATTGTCATAGACAGCAGCTTTTTTTGTATGATTTGAAAATTAACAAAAAAGTTAATTTACACTGTGGTTTTATTAATAGCAGATGAAGGAGGGGAAGAAATAAAGAGAGTACATAACAGACAAAAAAAACAAAACAAGGCACATCTCACACATATACAAGGTCTTAGAGTCTGAGGTAGAGAGGTCCAGCATGTCAAGCACCGAATCATCATCTGTCAATGTTTGCAGGAGAAAAAGTGAGCTGACAAGGAGCAAAGTATTCAGTCCACTCCCTATTCTCGAAGATAACTGTCCCATTTCCTCCAGTTCTTTTTCCCTATCTCTCTTTTGAGGCGTATACAGTCAACACTGAGCGAATATCAGTGACAATGTTCTTCTTTGTTGTCCGTTTCCTTGACGGCTACACGTTCTTTCAGATCCAGAGCGCCGGGGTTCATATAGGACCAAGTGCATCTCACAGTGGAAGGATGGACGGACACACCTGTGGATGTTTTCAGATCTGAAGTAAGAGCGGAGCTGGACGTTCTCTTTAAAAGAAAGTGCTATTTACATGTTGTTGACAGTTTTGGTGGTCTACCAGGCTTCCTAGGATTCTCATTTGCTTTGTATAGTTTAACACTTTGTAAACTTTATCTTATAAATAATCTCCTCAGAAAGATCTCCTTTACACATTCTAGATGAAGAAGAAATCTGAAGGCAGCTAAGCTGAGTGCTTGTGTAAATGTCAGTGCCTGTTTGAAGGGAAGCGTCACGTCTTCAATATCTTTGGGAACAGAATTTGTTGGGAGGACACAGTTTTAACTTGACAGTTTTACTGGAGGCAGAAATGACACATGGTTCACAAACGTTAAGAGAGCATGAATTAAATACTGAAATCATTTATATTATAATTAAATCATCAAAAAGCTGAGAAGTAAATAACGGTAGATAATTAAATAGAGTTATGGTCTCTAAGTTAAGGCTTACTTATCCTATCTACACCAACATTATACTCTTGCTTCACTCACATACGGGTCTAACAATGGCCTATCCTCTGCAGCATCACTAACTAAAGAGCTCCAAACTGTCTCCAAACAGCTGGACACAAGCCTAAGATCACTATGCTCAATGCCAATCTTCGGCAGGATGGTGTAAAGCAGACTCTGGAGTGATGTATCACACTTTACTGTCTGGCAGTCTGAGAAATGCCAGGTCAATGCTACCTATCAACATGCAAAGTGCTAACAAATATGCTTAGTGTGGAGGGATAAGAGTCTGGGGCTGATGGTTTGTTTAAGGTTTGGGCCCTTTACGTCCAGTGAAGAGTGAAGTTAATGCTACAGCATGCAGTGACCTGCACAGAGTCCTGTCCTCAACTCCGCTGAACACCTTTAGGATAAAACAGCCCTTCGTGAGGCAGGCATTCTCGTCCAACACCAGTGTCTGACCCCACAAATGCTCTTTTAACTAAACGGGCACACACCAAAATCTTGTGGAAAGCCTTCCCAGAGGAGTGAAGGCTGTCTCAGCCACAAAGGAGAAGGACTTTATATAGCGTTGTTATAATGGCACGTCCAACAAGCCCATATAGGTGTGACCGTCCACATACTTTTGGCGCAAATAGTACATTTCTGGAGGTCCCTCAAACCAAGCTACGTCAGGTGTATCAGACTGTGAGACGTTCCTTTATCACAGAACCTCAGTACAAACCAAGCATCGGCTTATTAAGCTAATGTCAATCAGACAATACTGCACCACACACAGCACATATGAAGATGAACTTCAATGAACTGACAAGCAGAACCTCTTTCTTCTCAGTAGTTTTCCTTGACTGGTTAAATATAAAATAGTGGACAGAGTGACAGGAAGTGTACGAGAAGAGGGGGGTGGTGGGGGAAATTAATGTAGCACAGTGTTCAGCTTCCCATTATTCACAAAGAACAGCTTTCCATCGCAGCCAACTGCTCCGAGGCCCGTCACACTAAACAGGCACCGTAGACGGAGAGAGAGAGAGAGAGAGAGAGAGAGAGAGAGAGAGACGGGGAGACGGAGAGTGAAGGATGGAGATATTTTGGGAGAAAGACGTTAATCACCTCTCAAACTGGAATGATGAAAAGCGGAGTGCTTTTGAGCGAGCACACTAAATGAAAATCTGCCCGCTGAAAGCACGCACTGGAGACGCACCCTGACGCTGATCCTGCAGATGAAGACTCATAAGTAAGTAGACAGACGGTGGAAGAGTCATTGAAAAGCACAGGAGCCACCCAGACACCAACGCGAGCTGTTCTCCGAGGTGCGGGGAGTCAGTGCTAAGAGCAGGGAAGTGTTTTCTCTTTCTGGAAATGGGCTTTAAAGGATAAATGAGCTAATACATGCTAAATAATTCCCTGTCTGGAGCCCACCAGCTTGATCTATTCCCTCTCTCCCCTCCAGCAGATTTCTCTAGCTGCCTGACCTAGTCAGCACGCATTCACAGAGCGAGGGAGAGTGAAGGGGTGGGAAAGAGAGAGGGGAAGGAGAAAAAAAAAGAAGAGATAAAAAAGAAATAGGAGAAGGAGAAAAAGAGACAGGATGGAGAATGGAAACAAGAAAGAGAAAGACAGAAAGGGCAAAGAGCAAATGTGGCAGAGACATAAAGAGAAAACAGACATGAAGAAAAAAGAAAGAAAAGCAAGAGGAAAAACAAGAGATATACAGAGAAAGAATACCATGAGAGTTAGTGAGAGAGACAGACAGACAGAGAGAGAAAGGGAGAAAAAGACAGAAGCAAATAGAGAGAGAGACAGAGACAGAAAGAGAAGGCTGAGAGAGTGAGAGACAGAGAGGGGGAGTGAGGGGAATAGAGAGAGAGATATAAAGGGAGAAGTGATAAAAGAGACAGAGAAAGAGAGAAAGAAGAAAAAACAAATGAAAGACAGAAAGAAATAGAAAAAAACACAGAGAGCAAGATAGAGAAAGGAAAGAAACAAAAGAAAAGGAGAGAAAAAAAAGAAGCCAATGGAGAGAAAGAAACAGAAAGGATGAACAAACAAGAAAAAGATAGAGAATAGAAAAAAGGGAGAAATTGAGACAGATATAGACTAGAGAAAAGGTCAAGAAGAGGGAAGAAAGAGAGAAAAGCCCACTTTGAAAGAGAAAGAGAGAGCGAGAGAGAGAGAGAGAGAGAGAGAGAGAGAGAGAGAGAGAGAGAGAGAAAAGTCCACTCTGAAAGAGAGAGAGAGAGAGAGAGAGAGAGAGAGAGAGAGAGAGAGAAAGAGAGGCCCATTTGGAGAGAGAGAGAGAGAGAGAGAGAGAGAGAGAGAGAGACAGAGAGAGAGAGAAAGAGAGAGAGAGAGAGAGAGAAAGAGAGAAGCCCACTCTGATAGAGAGAGAGAGAGAGAGAGAGAAGCCCACTCTGAAAGAGAGAGAGAGAGCGAGAGAGAGAGAGAGAGAGAGAGAGAGAGAAAGAGAGGCCCATTTGGAGAGAGAGAGAGAGAGAGAGAGCAAGAGATAGAGAGAGAGAGAGAAAGAGAGAAGCCCACTCTGATAGAGAGAGAGAGAAGCCCACTCTGAAAGAGTTAGAGAGAGAAGCCCACTCTGAAAGAGTGAGAGAGAGAAGCCCACTCTGAAAGAGTGAGAGAGAGAAGCCCACTCTGAAAGAGAGAGAGAGAGAGAAGCCCACTCTGAAAGAGAGAAGCCCACTCAGACAGACAGTTTTTCAGCTGAGCTGTCTTTGGGGTACAGGATGAAGATTTATGCTCGAGCTCATGAATCAATCCTGAAGACGCCCTGACCCCACTGAGCCACAGCCGAGAGAGTGTGTGTGTGTGTGTGTGTGTGTGTGTGTGTATATGTACTGTACAATGGGTGTGTTCTGACCATTATGGAGGGTTCTACCCCCCCTCCACCACACCCTCCCCCGGTGAAAGCCAAGTTACTGAGACCTTGTACACACAATAAAAACCACTATTCTGCATTTAGCCTTGAGAGAGCACAAGTTAACGAACACTAGCCGAACCCCAAGGGCAACATATACACTGACAAATGGTACAAATTGTGCTCCTCCTTGACACACACGCCCCGCGTACAGTAAACGATATCCACAGACCTGTGGAGGAGAATGTAAAGATTGTGCTTGGGGGAGAAGTTTGAGTTTATGAACGCTGACAGGGAAGGACAACATCTGATCTCAAGCCAGCCAGTTGAAATTGCGAGGGCCATTATGCCTAACCTTGAGAACACAGTTGCTGTTGACCAGAAGGTTGCCAGGTTTGATGTCTCTGTGCAGGATGCCAGCGGAGTGCAGATACTTCAAACCTGCGGACACAAAGAGAGGAGTCAGAGTGAAATCAGCCAATTACTCCCTTTTAGCAGTCAGTTACACTAACGTGTGCTCTGCTGACCGGAGACAGAGCCTGTCCTGATATGACCTATTACTGAGGCCTTTCTGGAACCGGGGCATGATTTATCAGTGAGGACAGAGCAGAGCTGCTGCTTATCTGAAATATTTAAATACAAACACACACTGGGAGAAAAACTAGTGCATTAGGTCAAAACCTGACATGCTGATGTAGTTTATATCTTAGCTGTCCAGAAAAACAACCAAACACCAATTATCTCAATTATTTCAATAGTTATTACTGTGCTTAGCCAAAAAATTAGTTTAACAACAAAAAACTAATAAAATTGTAACAAAACAACCAACAAATAAATAAATAAACTAAAAAAAAAATCAGATGAAAAGATAAATACAATTTATGTGTCATTTAAATGTATATCCTTTCTGTCCAAAGAAAAACAAGTGTCTCTAAAATAGCAACCAAAACCTTTAAATGTAAGTCAATTGAACCAGAAATTTTCACACACTGTAAACAGCAGCTGTCATTTTCAAATGATGTAGTAAAATAATAATGGCCAAAAATTAAGATACACGTTTTACTTTGAACACTGACGATATTTTGTTTGTATATTTATTATATAAGTCTCTGTTTCCCACTTTAAAATGACTTGTTTGTGTTAATTATTCTGTATCAAACATGTAAACAAACAACAAAGACCATACTGTGAACTGTCACATCTCCGCTGTAGAGTGTATCTGATCTCAGAGGAACTGGTTAAAAGAGTAATGAATAAGAGGACGCAAATAGGGGGCAACGTATCTCCAGACAGTTGTGGTGTCCACCTCTACCAATACAAACAAGTCCCTACTTCTCCCTCTTCACTCCTCACCACTGTAGAAGAAACGCTCAGCATCAAACCTCATCCCTTTACTCACTTAGAGCATCTTCAGCCTCTGATTTATATCACTGGAGGCTTTGGCCATTGTTGTGTTTACGTATCCTTTCACTGGCTCCCTGTTCTTAAGTGATCTATTCAGGAGAAGGACCTTCGACGTGACTGGCAAAAGTTTAGAATATGCTGTCAAGGCAGCAGTGCTACTTCTTCATCCTCTCATGTTGGGCTGAAGCCAGAATTGATACTGCATTGACTCACTATTGTTAGAACAATGCATGAGACTAAGCAGACCACAAACTTCTGGGGTGTTAATCACTGAACACATTAACTAAAGCAGAATCTGAACTCATCAATCAGTTATTACTTCATTGTTGTTGTGACTACACACTAGGAAAGCAGGGGATTTGATTGAATACGCAGAGTTGTATTGTTGATGGTTTGGCAGGAGTTCACACACAAGTGCTGATCGGATGAAGGGTTGGAGGGTTTGAGTGAGTAAGATTCTGTCTAGTGTTACATCGATACCGATATCATATCGGTATCAGCGCCGATACTGGCACCTACACACAGTATCGGTGCGATACTGGAAGCTTATTGACGCATACCACTAAATGGCGCTTGACTGAAGCCAACAGCATGTCCGTGGTGTGGGAGTATTTCTGGGTTGAGACGGGCAGCAGCAAAAATGCCCGCTACAAAATTTGTAACGCCAGCATTTCGAGGGGTGGCACGACCAGCAAAGACTTCAATACATCAAATTAAATTAAGCATTTAGAACAAAACCACGTCAAAGAACACAGAGACTTCATCCAAGCAAGCACAAAGAAGCTAGCTAGCACAAAATACAACATATATATATTTATATTAGGGCTGGGTATCGCCACTGATTTCCCAGTTCAATTCAATCCCAATTCACAAGGTCCCAATTCAATTCGATTTCCAATTCAATTCGATTCGATTCAATATCAATTCATTTAGGAATATTTTAGTTAGTATGTTTAGTTTGAATATGAAAAGAGATTTTCAGAAAATGAATGTGGTAAATGTACAAGGAACACTCAACCGACTATTACTAAAAACATTAATGTTTATATGAATAATTAACCCAAAACAGTTACATTACTTTTTTTTTTTTACTATTATTTAATGTGTTAAACACACTACAACAGTGTACATGTAATGTAAACCAACATTTGGCTGTGATGATCTCACACACTTCAACATAGCTCCAGTATCTGAAAAGATGTTTAAAAAAGGGCAAATTAAGTGCAAATAAAGATGTTTTTAACATGTTGTAACATGATGAACATTGAAAACAGTGAGGCCCATAAAACTAGAATCTATCTCATTTCTTGGAGATTGTAAGATGCTAATTTTAAAGGTTGATCTCTGGTTTATACGAATCGATATCAGATTATTCAAATGAAGATTGATTTGAACCGAAAAAACGATTTTTTAAACACATCCCTAATTTATAGCCATATATCGAGCAAGTCAGAGTTGGTATCGGTATCTGTACTCTGTATCGGCAGATACCTGAAAAGCTGGTATTGGTATCGGTAAGGAAAAAGTGGTATCGGTGCATCCCTAATTCTGTTGTAATGTTTTCTGTGTTTGTGTGTCTGTGTGTGTCTGTGTGGGGGGGCTTACCTCTGAGGATCTGGTAGAGAAAGACTTTGACATGGTCGGAGCTGAGGGGCTGAGGAGACACGATGATTTTATGCAGGTCACTCTGCATCAGCTCTGTCACCACGTAGCTACGGGGACAGCTTCATTAAGGAAAACCACAGAGCCAAAAATAACAGCAGGAAGTTCATGCGCACAATCAGGAGGGAGCGTGTGAGAGATTAGCTAAGAGCAGCGAGCCTGGCAGACGGCTGTAAAGTGAGTTGATTAGGGGGCTACGCATTTCCCGTCTCTTCCAAAACTGCAAGGCCACACACGCATGCACACGAGATCAAAACCAGAAGCCCAAAAACTGGCAAATCATAGAAAATTCCATCACACATTCCATCAACACTCTCCTCTGTCTCAGTGAGTGACATGCCAGAGCGAGGTGGAGCAGAACAGCTCTCCACCAGAGCTTCGAACTGGGCGGGACGTGAATACACATACAAAACCAGTCCTGACTGAAAAGATGTTGACGTTATTAGCAGCTGCTTTCAGGTTGAGGGAATACAGTCCCTGCATGCTGACTCTGCTCTATTCGACTGAACAGAAAAGTGTGGCGTTATTAAATTAAGCTCATGATTAAATTACACTGGACACCGTTTGGCAGCCTCAGAACTTTCGCTTTCAGATTTTGTTCAGTTCGTCTCCTGCAGTCCACTTGACTTTGACAAACTGACTTCAGCTTCAGCATCTCTCCCACTTTTAATACCTCATTAACGAGGAATGTTTCACTCTGAATAGCTAATAATTAAGCTTTTCTTTATTTGTTCACTGACATGATGACAGTCGACGTTGTTGCTACAGACTAATCTAACAGGTGGCATCATTAGGTCATTCCTACCAGTGGCTATCAGACTTTATCAGACTCCTCTCTTAACGTACGACACCTCTCACATGTACAGGGATACCAGTAGAACTATAATTTAATTATGTATGTAAGAACTCAAATGTGCAATAACTTTCCTACTTCTAAAACTCTTACTGCTGTATACAGTATATCTGTACTTATTACTATAGACACAGTCACTTTACATTTTATTATTCTATTGTATCATAAGACTTATATATGTGTACATATGACAAATTTATTTTATGTTGTAAATTACTATTAGAGTGTATATTCTTCTTCTGCTACTGTAAATACTGCAATTTCCCCCTGAGATCAATAAAGTATTTCTGATTCTGATTACGAACTCTTGTGAATTCTTTTATTTAGACCTCTGTAGGTGTGGTTGGGTCCGGACAGGATATTGACCAGTGGTGGTCATATGCAACACCTCTGTCCCAATCACATGATCTGTCTTCTCAGTTTAAATGTGTCAAACCTGCTTGTGGCATGTTTCTGCAAACTCATGAGGAAAAATAAAATATTAAATATTAAATGTGCTTTGACTTTGCACAGATGACACCTTATGTTTATGGCTGAGTTCTGGTTTAAAGAGGGGATCTATTACCCACTTCCAGTCTTTATCTTTATGTTAGTGTGCTGTGCAGCTTTTGTGTAAGTAAAAGTTCTGCAACATCATGAAGCCCAAAGTACACGCCAAAAGGAGAAACTCTCTTTAACAGAAACCACTTTTCTCAGCTGTCTCATTAGGGCTCATAAGATTTCTAATCCGTTTCTCCGTTACAAGGTGACATCATCTCGTAATACACTTCTTAACGCCTGCCCACAGGCAAGCTTGGCACTCTGTCACACAACACTCTACTACTGATGTTGAATGTTTAGGGGCTGAACCGCTCTGGTAACTGACCAATCAGAATAAAGTAGATAAGATGACCAATCAGAGTACACTGGGCTCATCGGGAGGCGGGGCTTAAAGACACAGGTAGTGTTACTGAAAGACAGTGACGACAGATGTACAGTATGAGAAAAGCACTGTGTTTTTGGAAGAAGTTAAGTATGTCTATCCTAGTAGTAAGGATGTAACGATAAACTCTACTCACGATGCTGGCCACACGATATGATTGTCACAATATGATTTTTTTTTGTTTATTAAATCAAACTGAACACAAATTATGAAAGTTTCCTTATTTTCCGTATTCCTTATTACTGATCTATAACAAAACTACAAAATGCTGTATTATGCTTATCTCATCGTTATCAAAGTAAATGAAAGTAAATTAAACCATTATTTATGGCTTTAAATAAAATAAACCAGTTGTAGTTGTTGTAGTTTGAGAGGCTGTTGGAGTGAGCAGTCAGTCATGAAACCAGGTGCCATCAGCCAATAGCGTTCGGCCCATGTCCCGCCCCCAAACTGTCAAACCCGCCCCCTCTGTAAAAATTTGAGCACAGAGAGCAGCCGGAAAAATATCAAACCACGAGAGAAAAACACAGTCAAGAATGTGAAGAAAGACAGTTTGAGCATGTGGTTATGAAAAATGTGCATGCAGATGATCTTTCTGTGCTCGTGAGTTTCACATTTACACGAGTGAAAAATTTCAGAGTGTGAAATGATTTAACGTGCAGGTTCATATTTTTCACCTCGTGTTTTTGCGCGCCCTAGTTTTGACACTGATGCGACGCCACACATTCAACTAACGTGATGTACTGGCGTCAAACAAGCGAAGTAGACCGTGTCAGCGCCCTCTGCTGTTTTAAAAGGCTATCAATTCATTTTACATCTCAATCGATTTCAGTCGAGGCATATTTGCATATATTCATCTGCATGAATATAAATACTAGTCACACTTCAATAGCAATTTCCTCTGATTCAACCAATCAATAGTAAGAGCACTGATCTGAATCAAGCACCTCTAACAATAAAGAAAAGCTTATACATCTTTTATACAGTGATAGAAATGATAAAATCACTCAGAAACATCAAATCTGCATGCTGATGTGTTTGCCAGTGGCCAGTGTGGCCCCTCTGACACCAGACTAAGAGAAAAAGAGTCCGTAACCAAATTCTTAGACTGGCTCACCAGCATTTGGAGCGATACGGTTCAAAAGCGCTACACTGAATTTAACACATATACAAAGGTGTATAGTATAAACATAAATACTGCAAACAGAACAAACGCAAAACTGTGAGGATGTAATGTATATATATATATATATATATATATATATATATATATATATATATATATATTGTTCATGTGGAAATGATGGACACATCTAAATCAAGTAGATTCACTGTGTTACTTTGTGGGTACTCTCCACTTCAGCACAAACGACAGAGCCAGCACAAATGCAGTGAATGAATGAAAGCTGCAGTCATCTCCTGTCAGCAAGTAAAGGAGACAGAAAGGCGTAGGAGGCCTCTCTAACACACTTACAGCACTACTGCGAGAGTACTCCACTGCTGGCTGTACAAACACAGAGAAAATAGGCTCCAGCCACGGTTCCAGTGTTTAGCTCCAGTTGGGGAGAGGAGGAAAACAGAAGAGTTTGGGTACAGCGGTTAAACTGCATTTGCATGGTACAGCTAAGGCTTAACCTGGTCAGCACAAACAGCACTGAGTGTATATATACACACACACACACACACACACACACACACACACACACACACACCATACTGTGCAAAAGTCAGAGACCACCCCCTTTATTTACAGTGACAAGAGAAAATATGTGAACTCTTTGAAATGACCTGGTTTTCTGCATTAATTGGTTATAAAACGTGACCTTATCTACTTCTAAGTCCCAAGTACAGACAAATTCAATGTGCTTAACCTAATACCACACAAACAGTTATAATACTCCATGTCTTTATTGGACACATCCATTAAACATTCACAGTGCTGGTGGAAAAAGTAAGTGAACCCTTATGTTAATGACTTCAACAGAAGCTAATTAGAGTCAGGAGTTAGTACACCTGGCGTATAATCAATGAAAAGAGATTGGAGCGAGGTGCTGAGTTACTCTGACTTATACTCAAACTTTTTGAGTTTGCTTTTCACAAGAAGCATCTGCTAATGTGAACCATGCCTCACAAAAAAGAGATCTCAGAAGACCTACGATCAAGAATTACTGATTTGCACGAAACTGGAAAGGGTTGCAGAATAATCTCTAAGACTTTAGGTGTTAACCATCCACAGTTAGACACACTGTCTACAAATGGAGATGATTTTGTACTGTGGCTACTCTCCCTAGAAGTGGGAACCCCGCCAAATTGACTCCAAAGGCACAACGCAGGTGTGATCAGCTACCGGAAACGCTTGTTGGAGGTCACTGCTACCAAAACAGGGTCGACCAGTTATTAAATCCAAGGGTTCACTTACTTTTTCCACCAGCACTGTGAATATTTAATTGATGTTTCCAATAAAGACATGAAGTTGTTTGTGTGGTATTAGGTTCAGCACAATGAGTCTGTCTATACTTGGGACTAAGATGTTCACATACTTTTTCTTGCCACTGTATTTAAAGGGGACCTAATACACTGTTCTGATTTTTTACTTTTCTTTAGTGTGTTATGGTGTTTCATGTGCAAGTAAACATTCTGCGAAGTCAGAAGTCAGAAGCCGGAGGGAGGAACTCTCTCACAGAAACCACTTTTCTCAGCTGCCTGAAACGTCTTATTGGAATTCCAACACTTTTTTCTTCAGTACAGGATGATAGAATCCCGTAACACAGTCCTTATTGCCCGCCTCCAGGCAAGCTTGGCACGGCTTCAAACAGCAGGTACTAGACTCCAGGAGGAGTTGGTTCTGTTTCGTAGACATGAGGAGAAGAGTTATGAGGGTAGATGTTCTCTGTAAGCTAGTAAGAGGCCACTGTGGCTTCCACATGCTCTGGCAAAAGCGAGCTGACCAATCAGAGCACTGTTATAAAAGGCGGGGGTTATAAAACACAGGAGCTCAAACAGAGCATTTCAGACAGATGGTGAATATAGACTAGGAGAAACATATTGTGTGTACAAATATTGGGGAAAAATTGATGCATGCAAATCTATTCTTAAAAAAAAAAAAATCCCAAAAATGAAATTTTTGGTTTCAGGAGAATCTTTAATACAGCTTCCATTCTTTTTTGAGGGACCTGCTTTTAGTTTTTCAAAGAAATCTGCAGGGCTGTTTTCCACACCTCCAGAGAAGATGGTTGCAAATCCCATTCAGTGTTGCTAAGGTACGTACTCTGGGGTGGTGAGTCAACTGTTTTGGCCAGTAGCTTCTGCAAATTACTTTCTTGTTCATCTATTTGTTTTTCTCAGTAATGACCTTTTGACAGCTTTGCAGTCTTTCCTGATCCAGACAGCGCTGAGGTTTAGGCAGAGCTGAGTGCATCTCACAGTGGACGGGTGAAGGAGAACACCTGTGGATGTTTTGAGAGATGAAGCAATAGTGGAGCTTGATGTTCTCGTCTCTCTGAAAGATGAAAGCTTCATGTGCTGTTTATCTGATGGGACCGTTTTGTTGTTTGCCTGGAAACTAAATTTTTGGAAACTCATTTTCTTTCTTTCTTTCTAAACCAACGGAACTACTTTGTATCTGATTTCTTTGAAATTATCTCTGGAAAAATGAATAACTTGTACTTCTTTTGACTGGAAATTAAAGTAGGGGTGACTGACTTTTGCACAGCACAGTATGTTTTTGGAAAAATGACTTAATAAAAGTGTGCAAAGCCATGCAGACGTACAGACACATACATACACACATACAAGCCAACGTCTACCAAAAATAAGGAATAAGGATATTTTGCAGCATCACTTTTGGTGTATAAAAGGCGCAAGGCGTGCGGTGCAGCACTGCATGTACAAGTCAGTGCATAGGGTGTGTGGGTGAAGCTCATGCAAGTGCGTTTCTGTGTTTGACTCACATCGTATAAGCCTACACACTCCATATGAGGTGGTTTTTTATAGAAAAAAGTTTATTTTCTGACATCCCCTTGCTTGTATGTGCCAGCACTCATCTTAATTAAGCCACAGACAGAGCAGCTCTGTGATGGCTAAGCCAGAAATACACGGGTAGTTTAACGCCAGTGCCATTCAAAACTTTATTCCGCACTCTCCGTTCGGTTTACTGTCCTCAGGATGATGGCAGCCGGGCGGTTTTATGAAATATTACATGTCCTTGCCGGGCAGGATAAGTGGGATGAGTGAAAGTGGCTGGATCTTGTCTTTTGACATTTATTGGAGAATTTCCTGCAGTGAAACAAGCCCACTTTAATGAAACGGTGAAGCGGTGTGCTCAGGCTAGTCAGGCTAGGCAAGACACATGCATAAGCGCTGAACAACATTCAAAAAGCATGAAGTACATAACACTGAATTGACTGAAGTAGGCGCAGTACACGATTTCAATCCTATATACTTTGTCAAATTTAGCAAACATCTCCTCGGGGTCTGCTAAAAGTCTGTTCTGTGTATACGCTGGACACAGACTCAACAGTGGAGAGAGCTCAGAGAGCTGGTGGTGAGGTGTTTTAATGGCGGAGAGATCTCTCACAGAGTTGTTGAAGAGACGGGCCAGAGAAAACTATACACAGTGCTTAAAGTCTACTGTAAAATCCAAACTAGCCGAGGGAGCTGTTACTGAGCGCAAACTAGTGATGGGCCGATCCAGTGTTTTTCAGTTCCGATCTGATACCGATATATAACTGCCAATACAGATACCAATACCGATACAAATACCGATATATAACTGCCAATACAGATACCAATACCAATACAAATATCGATATATAACTGCCAATACAGATACCAATACCGATACAAATACCGATATATAACTGCCAATACAGATACCAATACCGATACAAATACCGATATATAACTGCCAATACAGATACCAATACCGATACAAATACCGATATATAACTGCCAATACAGATACCAATACCGATACAAATACCGATATATAACTGCCAATACAGATACCAATACCGATACAAATACCGATATATAACTGCCAATACAGATACCAATACCGATACAAATACCGATATATAATTGCCAATACAGATACCAATACCGATACAAATATCGATATATAACTGCCAATACAGATACCAATACCGATACAAATATCGATATATAACTGCCAATACAGATACCAATACCGATACAAATACCGATATATAACTGCCAATACAGATACCAATACCGATACAAATATCGATATATAACTGCCAATACAGATACCAATACCAATACAAATACCGATATATAACTGCCAATACAGATACCAATACCGATACAAATATCGATATATAACTGCCAATACAGATACCAATACCGATACAAATACCGATATATAACTGCCAATACAGATACCAATACCGATACAAATATCGATATATAACTGCCAATACAGATACCAATACCGATACAAATATCGATATATAACTGCCAATACAGATACCAATACCGATACAAATATCGATATATAACTGCCAATACAGATACCAATACCGATACAAATACCGATATATAACTGCCAATACAGATACCAATACCGATACAAATATCGATATATAACTGCCAATACAGATACCAATACCGATACAAATATCGATATATAGGCTCTTTAGTTTATTATTATTATTCCACCCCTTGGGACATCAACCTTACAAATACTACATGCAGCCTTTTTGCTGTTCGGCGTTTCCAAAGAGAAAAATCTCCACACAACGGACATTTTCAGCCAGCTGCAGACTGAAGCTGCTGGGGGTTGAAGGTAAACTGTGGAACTGGAATACGGATCACTGGTGCGTTTCGTGTTAACGTTACTGCACGTTTATTGTCCAGCTCAAGCTGCGGACTGGAAAATGGATCGATAAGTGGAACGGCCGCATTCGCCCGATATCCGATACGTTAAATTACGTCAATATCGGCCCCGATACCTATATTGTATCGGATCGGTCCCATCTCTAGCGCAAACCTGAAGAAAGACGTGGCTGAAGTTAGCGTCTTATGTAAATTCCGCCTTTCCACCTTAAATGACGCAGCAGTTACAGTCAGCAAATGTAACTTCTATACCTATTAAGGTGGAACGGGAAATTCAAAAAAGAAGCTAACTTCAGAAAGCTTTTCCAGCAAACTGACAGTGAGTCTGAGTTTTACGGTAAGCCCTAGCCAAGCACCACACCAGTTTCAGTACGTTTAGTCCACAGAGCGAAGCGACACACAGTAACCAAAACACTTACATGATAGTTATGGTTTTATGTAATGGCTAGTTAAGAAAGTAAGTCAGTGTGATGGCAAGTTATATCCATAAATGATAAATAAAAAAATAAACTAAATAAAAAAAATAATAAAAAAAATAAAAGCCTGAGCTTTAATCACATTACCGCTTTGATCATAATCACAAACACACAGTCACAAGGACATACACCCCTCACACACCAGCATAAAATACACAGTAATCTAAATATCAGGTGGTGTAAGAAGCAACAGGAGCCTAAAATGCACCAAAATTAATACAGAGAAAATATTCAGTTTAGTTTGTTTGCAGTAAGTGGGTCAGCAAGTGTAGGACAAGCTTCAGTGTAATAACTGAGTGTACAGTCTTCTAAACTTATAGTATGATATATACGTCTGGTGATAAATAGGATTTATTTAAATGTTTTCTTTAAAACTGTACTATATGCAATTTAATATGCAATAAAATGTTAAGAAAACTGGCTTTCTTTATCTTATATATTAACTATTGCTCTTTAATTTAAAAATATATATATATATTTTATCTGATTACTCAATTTACCCGACTGAATTATTGAATTACTGAACTTATATATGATGCTCTAAACTAGACCTCTGCCTTACTTGCTTAATAACAATATAGTTAATGGAGAAAAATCTTAATTTAAGAGTTTAACATAAACTGAAAAAAACTGCTTGTGAACACTCACTCATTGCTTGTTAAACATGTTTTTGCAATACTTAGGCACGTGTCACAAAGTCCACATGTTTGTAGCCTTCAAATAAAGTAGCAGGAAAAAAGATAGTAGTAATAATAGAAACTAAATAGAAAAGAAACTGAACTGTTCCCGAACAGCCTTAGGACGTGGACGTGGACGAAGAGAACTACAGCAGCTGCTGAGGCGCTATGATGACCTAGAAACGGCAGACGTGCAAAATCCACAGTCAAACACCCAGACGCTTCAGCGGCGTCACGTTCTGAACACAGATTTGGTGCGTGTGTGTTGGTGCAGCCCGTGTATGTGCGCGTGAACGATGGAGAAGTTTCTGAGCCTTGTTCGGTGTCTCCGTGGAGAGCTGCGCCATGAGTCAGGCACGCCGTGCTGCAGAACAGAGGGCTTTTGTCACGTATCTAACACAATTAGCCCCATGCAAATGACAGCCAGGCTTGAGTGGCTTGCTGAAATGCAAACTACACATCCTTTGAGCCTCTCTGCTCCAGGGAGTTAACGCTCGCAAACGCAGGCACGCATGCACGCAGGCACGCATGCACGCACGCACGCAAGTCCACACACACACACACACACACTTGTGATGGACTGGAACTACAGGAAGCGGAGCCAATAGCCAATATGCCTTTAAAACTGCCAGTTCCTCAAGGCCCTTGACACCCCTACCCTAAATTAGCGTAACCTCCCCCCTTCCCCCACTTCACAACGCTCGCTGGCGCCTCCACGCAGCAGTCGCCATGCCAACTAACCCAGGCCGAATGTGGGCAGAGGTGGAAAGAGTCACCTGCGGTCTGCCCCCCCCCTCACCACCCTCTCAGAAATGAGTAACCGACAGTTGAGATCTAAACAGAGGGAAGTGGAGCTTTCCCACTATTCAGTTCCCACAACAATTACATGGAAAAACAACCGTCCACCTGCTTACAAGAAGTACTGCACAAACCACACCACAAATCAGAAGCGTGTACAGCAGCCTGACGCCATGTACTGCTACCATCACCACCAAGCTCAACTTCTTCAGTTTCCAAAGTTCAGTTTTAGAAGATGGGGCATTTTCTGCTTCTGGACACATACATTTTTTCTAATACTGAACATCTGCATTCTTCTCTGTATGAAAGACTCCTGTGTCTTTAAGCTCCGCCTTTCCATAAGCCTAGCGTGCTCTGATTGGTTAGCTCGCTCACACTGTTTGGTCAACCGGCAGAGTGGCATCCTGGCTATTCTTAAAACAGTGTCTGTTCTGCTGTATCACTTTGAGTCAGAGTCCGATCCTGAAAGTCAGGTAGAACAAGGTGGTAGACCTGATCCACCTTCACAAGTAGACTGGAGCAGCTGTTGCAAGCTTGCTGGTAGGCCTGCATGTATTTTGGGCTTTATAACTTTGCAGACCGTTTACATACACGAAAAGCTACAACACACTCAAGGAAAGGCAGAACAGGTCCAATTTAAAAGCATTGAACGCTACAGTATTATCGTAACATGTACCTGAGCATAAGATATAAAACATAACACAAGCCTGGATCAGGCCTATGCAACGCTAACACAGCAGGCGCTTGGCGTGTGATGTAGATGATACTGAAAGCTAATTAATTGCAGTTGACAGATTCCCTGTAATTAAGTTTGTCTCTACAGATTGAGGTAATGTACTTTCTTTTACATTACAGAATGCTTTCGGAAGGGTCTCGTCTCAGCGCACCTGAGACGCTCAATCCTCATTAACGCTGTACAGGATGGCAGACATTGAGCGCACGCACGCGCAGAGGGGCGCCAGGAGTGTTTGGACTGAACGCAGCTCGGTTAATGTGCTCTCACAATAGAGGGGTGCAGGTTGTGGCGGGTGCAGAAGCACATGGGCCGACTTCGCAGCTTTGCTGGCTGCTAATTGACCTGCTTGGAGGGCCTGCGGGGAAGAGGTAGAACTGCTGCTACTGTGTTTTCATTAATTAAACCCTGCACGCCTAGCTGCTTCAGCTCATTGGCCATCATACCCCAGCGTCGTACGCATCATCATTAACACACTGCCTCGGCAACAGCTTCCCCGAGTTAGCACTTACAGCTGTGCGCTCGCACTGTAATAACAGAGCAAAATACACTCTCTCTCGTCAGACGTCTCTGCATTTAGCTTCCAACGAGACGCTGAAAAAGGGTCTGTGCTGAAGAAACGGGAGTCGTATTTTGGCCTGCGTTTTATTTTGATTTCCGTTGAAGAGCCAGAGCCGTGAAGGACTGTTATTTGGCAGCTGTTTAAGGGCAAAATGTGTGAGATCCATCAATACTAATTTAGTAGTGGCCAGCTCCCGGCAGCTAACTAGTCAGGTCTTCGTGCAGGGATGGACAGCTGGGAGAGAGGAAATGCTTGACAGGGGTTTAAAAGTAGTGATAAACTCTGGAAAGTGCTTCAATTCAAGATGAAAGCATAAAAAATATACTTCAAAGTAAGAAAAAAGATTATTTAAACATACTCCAGCATATAAAAGCGTAACGTCACATTTAAATTTCTCTGTATGGTCACACATCAGCATTGTTTATTGTACATCACTGGAAATTTGACTGGGATTGGGAATAAACAAAATACTATGAGACTTTGAGATTTCTAACAAGTATTTTCATTGTCTAAATGGAAATGTACTCTGTAAAAAGTACAAATACTCCAAAATAATACTTAAGTTTAGTAAAAGTTCAAATACTGAGGCTAGTTTTACTGCATCTTTTCAATCTGCTCTGCTGGGCTGTGTTCACAGAGGCAAAAGTGGCCCAAATCTCATTTTTGTCATGACCTGTAACACAGATGTGTTACTGTATGGCAGTGTGAACAGCAAAACACACATCTGAGAGTATACATTCCAAACTGGGACATTTAGGTGGTACTGAAAACTCTATTATTAAAAAATGTGTATCGCTGTTTGCAGTATCACAATGTAACACTATATAGTAGGGCTGTGTATTGGCAAGAACCTGGTGATACAATACGTATCGTGATACAGCGGTCGCGATCCAATATATCGTGTTAGACTGTAATATCTCAAGCAAAGTGATATATACTATTAAAACACACCACTATATAAACAGGTGTCAATGCCTACAATAGCACTGCGCCCTTGTGCTGTTTGTTAATGTTGGAGCGGAGCTGAAAATGGATTACAAACAACCAGTGGGGAACCATCATGGTCCTCTACGCCCTCTCAGAGGGCCTAAAATATTTTTAACACACATATTATTTTATTTTAACTACTTACAGTTTGACAATCAACATCTAAACAATTACAAAAATATAGGCCAATATATTATTCAAACGTGTCTATTCAATCTGTGTTGGAACGTGAGGGGTTAAGTGGAAGCCTGTGAGCCTGTGTCTCCCCCTATAAGGACTGTGATGGGGGAGAGGGCCGAGGCTTAAGGGTCAAGGTTCGCTACTGCAAACAACACACACTGATTCACTGTCTGCCAGGAATCTGTGTATGGATACTGTGTTTTTGAGAATCAATACAGTATCACTAAACATAATATCCCGATATTCAATATTTTCTTACACCCCTACTATATATTGAATCGTAACCCCTGCCAACACACAGCCCTATACATTCCAAACCGGGACATTTATGTGGTATTGAAAATTATTGTAAAATTATTATTTAAAAAATTATTATAAAAAATGTGTATCGCTGCTTGCAGTATCACAATGTAACACTATATAGTAGGGCTGTGTATGGGCAAGAACCTGCCGATACAATACGTATCATGATACAGCAGTCGCAATACAATATATCACGATATACTGCAATACTGCAAGCAGAGTGATATGTTGTGATTTTTCAAATCCTACTATTAAAACACACCACTATATGAACAGGTTTATCAATGCTTACAATAGCTTTGCGCCCTTGTGCTGCTTGTTAATGTTGGAGTGGAGCAGAACATGGATTACAACACTGCCATCTAATGGTCAGAGGTTTAAACACAACACACAATGATTCACTGTCTGCCAGGAATCTGTCGATACTGTGTTTTTGAGAATCGATACAACATCACCAAACATAATATCCGGATACAACCCTACAATATATTGAATCGTAACCCCTGCCAATACACAGCCCTATAGACCGTTGCACTTGGAAGCCATACGCCAGTGTGTTTTTCAGTGTATTGTCCACCTGCTGCATTGGTAGTATACAGTCAGAAACCACTGACTGTAGTTTTCTGTGCTTTAAAGAGAACAGAAAACCAGTCGACTCAAAGTGTTCTCATAACAGAAGCCATTATGAACTGGGACTCAAGTGGCTTCTAAACGATTCTACAGTTAAATCTGGTCTGCTGTGAAGACTAAAAAATTACAGACCATCAAAACCTACTTTTCTGAACAAGAAAACACATGAAAGTCACATGTCATATGAGTTTCGGATCCACCTGCAGCTGCACGTTTAAAACCTGGACGCAGAACCTCGGATCTTCTTCCATTACTCTGATTAAACAAAGCAGTAATAGGCCCGTACTGGTCTGAACAGCTCTCGAAATAAGCTTGCTCTAAAAAACACTGCAGTGCTGTGTGCATCCTTTACCCAGCGACAGAAAACTCAGGAACAGACAGAAAGCTCTGATTCTGTTTCATTGTGGTCAACGTGGAAGTGCTGTAACTCCTCTGCTGAGAGATCTGAGTGAAACAGAGATAAGAGCTTAGGTTGAGAAAGGCTGGAGTATTCCTGTACAATGCACAGCAGCAGAACTCCGCCCATGCACGCGGCCTACGTCTGTCAGACTGCACCATAAAGACAGACGCGCCTCATCCTGCTCGACAGCGATCTGCATATGAGGTGCGAATTCTAACACCTATAGCGTGCTTTCCCAGAAAACACAGCCACCATGCAGCTCATGTAGCGGAGGAGTCCCCACCCCAGCCCCCTCGCCCATACGGCGAGACGATGGTTTTGGAAGGAGACACCGTGTGGAAGGTTCGCCGTGTTCGTAGCCACCAAGCTCAGAAGAAAAACTCATCAACTTAAGCTGTTCGATGTTTCATGACAATCTCACACGCGGCGATGTCGAGTCAGCGGCGCTCTCCGACACATGCGCTGAGCTCGTATCCTCAGGAGGGAGAGAAGCATGAAAAGAAGAAGAAGAGAGAGAGAGAGAACGGAAGAAGAGAAAAACAATGGCACCAAAACAGACATGGAAAACAAATGAGGGGAAAAAACACCAACAACAAAACAAAATAACACGAAACCAAAACAAGCTTGTTGGCCTGTACTCAGCGCAGACTCTTCTTGAGGTTTTTTCATTTCTTTTTTCTACTTTTTTGTTTTTTGCTCCTCTGCTGCTCCTCTGAGCACTCTCCAAAATGGATGTTAGCTTTAGACGAGTGCAGCCGGCTGCAGAGCTTTGGCAGGTAGCGACTGAAGCCCCATGCCACCATGGGAGCTAATAATAGCGTCAGATTGCATCAGCCCCGTTTGCCCTCTGTGCACACGGGGTCAGTGGGAGCGGGACTAAAGAGCGCCGATGTTTTCTCGATAAAGCCCGCAGGAGCGAGGGACCCGAGAGCGAAAGAGCCGCCTCTAACGCGGGACTTGCGGTTAAACGTGAAATAAGAGGCACTAAGAGGGCCAAGGTGAATCCAGGGGACAGGAGACTGTTTGTGTGTGTTGATTCCACCAGCCTTTGTTCCAGAAGAGCGGGCGAGGGCTCCGGTGGGGGAGAGCCTAAATATCACGTCCCCGAGGACCTTGCAATGCAGGAACAAACATGCAAGCGGAGTGCACGTGCGCTCGCAGACAGGCCCAGCGACACCTAGACACACAGGTAGCTCAGCCAGTTATGTAAAGGCTTTGAATTCTATATCTCGGTTCTGTGTTATGTCGTTGTGTAAAGATTACCACGTTAATGACGTGATCAATTATTAACGCCACTCATTCATATTCTAACACTGTTAATGCATTTCCCTAGTTTGGCACTTCCGACTACTTGTAGTTCAAGCTTGAAGCTCAGCTGCTCATGCGCTTCTACGAGTTGTACACGTTCAGCCATTAAACGCCAACTCTCATCAACGGCTCTCTTGATAAACAAGCTGATGCTACGTTGTGAATTTGCTACTAAGGAGTCTGAGGTAGAGCCGTACACGGGAATCTGAACACTCTATATACTGTTCCTGTTATATACTTTAGTGTGCTGTAGCTTTATGCCTTAGTGCTTTCCTCCGTTACAAGGTGACATCATCTCTTAACACAATCCTTACTGCTCCGCCTACCAGCAAGCTTCACACACCTTCACACAGTGGGCTCAAACTGATACGCCATTGTAAGAATAGCCACAGTGCTGCAGGGGCAGGACTTCTAGCAGACTGCCAATCTGAGAGTTGACCAATCAGAACAGAGCAGGTGGGCTGAGCAGTCAGAGCACACTCAGCTCATTAGGAGGCGGGGCTTAAACTGTAACAATATTTCCACAATTTATCTACATTTCTAAAAATAATTCTGTATGTATTAATACTAATGATGTTTTTCTAAATGTACTTATTTTTAATTTTATTTTAATTTATTTTTCACTCTCCTTGTATGTATGGTTTGGTTGTTTAGTGACGGCCTGCAAAAAAATCTCTTTGAGAGACAATAATAAAAAAAACTAAACTAAACTGAACTGAACTAACGATGAAGGGAAGCTAATAAGCACCAATGAGCACGACTTCATTTACATAAAGCTTAATACTAGCTATTCACCTTCATTCACCGTCGGCAACGTTAGCACGTCTGATTGCTACTTGAAACAACATCTGAACACCTGTGCACACGCTGAACATATGCTCTAACCAACGGATCTAAAATCTGATTGCCGTATGACGAAGCAACAAGTATTGCGTCAAGCTACACAGACGACACGACAGGAAGGAAACCCAAAAGCCGCGGAGCTGCGCAGAAAGTGGCCGCACAAAGAAGTACAATCCCACCCCAAGATCAAAAAGCCACAGCCAGACCAAGCGCGGGCCTTAATGACCTCCTGCGAAGAGCAAAGCGAGGGAGAAGAATGAGGGGCACAAATCTGCTCTTGTAACCGGACGGAAATCTGTTCTCAAAACAGTAAAGATTAATAGACCCTTAAGCATCTGTCACTCGGGCTAAATGCGTCCGGCGGGCTGTCTGAGCAATCAGTCGAAAAATAACAGCCATTAGAACAAGAAATACAAACACGGCCCGCTCATCAGCCCCTCACAAACAACAACAACAACAACAGAGCCAATACATAACGAGAGAAATAGAGCGCTACTCGACATCAGACGTAATTAGACTGAAACCGGGGCGAGCGCTGCAGCAAAGCAGCAAAACCTTCTTCATAACCTTTTTCTCTAAGGGCTGCGCCGAACGAGAGCATGACGAGGCGCCAACTGTTATATGTGGTGTGTGTACAGCACGCATGTGTGTGTGTGTGTACACACGGGTCCGACGTACGTTTTGAGTTTGTAACATGATTCTAATGTTACCAAGGACATCAGATGACTGCTGACACCCTACAGCCACAACTGTCCCATATTTACGGTTTTCTATCAGGCAGACATTAAAAAAAACTGGAAGACTAACTGCTACAACAGCACAGCTTTAGATTTAGATAGAAACCTTTCCTCCTCATTGATGCCAAGTCTGAAAAACTGACTGGACTGATTATTTCCATTCCACTGCTGATCTTCAGCTGATACGAGGCTACAGATCTGACTCTACTGCACTTCTGCATGTGTATGGTTCTTAGTAATTTGCTGAAAACATGAAATCAAGCCAATCTACTCCACAAGTAGTGACACAGAGGGAGACTTTAGAATGACCTTTATTGGCCTTCCTGCAGGACCGACTTCCAGGAGGCTAATATTTGCATTTTGAGTTTCTTCTGTTTGAGTTTAAAGTCAGACCTTTTACAACCTGTTAGTTTATCACTACATTAAAAACTCTGTATCCTACATTTTGCTTTATTTATTTTTGCCATTGAGGTCCACATTTGACATCTATGTGGTTTCAGGTACAAAAACAACTGGGACATGATCATTTTAGGACCACTTTTTATAAGTGCCTTTATGAGTAATAAAAACAACACAATATAACTCCACTTAAACAACACAATATAACTCCAAGAACATCAAACTTCTGTGAAATCTAACTGTCCACTTAGGAAGCAACACTGACAATCAATTTCACATGCTGTTGTGCAAATGGAATAGACAACAGGTGGAAATTATTTGTAATTAGCAAGACACAGAGTGGTTCTCAGCACCTATGCTTTCTGGCTGATGTTTTGGTCACTTTTGAATGTTGGTGGTGCTTTCACACTCGTGGTAGCATGAGACGGACACACAAGTGGCTCAGGTAGTTCAGCTGATCCAGGATGGCACATCAATGCGAGCTGTGGCCAGAAGGTTTGCTGTGTCTGTCAGCGTAGTGTCCAGAGGCTGGTGCTACCAGGAGACAGGCCAGTACACCAGGAGACGTGGAGGAGGCCGTAGGAGGGCAACAACCCAGTAGCAGGACCGCTACCTCTGCCTTTGTGCAAGGAGGAACAGGAGAAGCACTGCCAGAGCTCTGAAAAATGACCTCCAGCAGGCCACAAATGTGCACGTGTCTGCACAAACGGTTAGAAACCGACTCCATAAGGATGGTATGAGGGCCCGACGTCCACAGATGGGGGTTATGCTCACAGCCCAACATGGTGCAGGACACTTGGCATTTGCCAGAGGACACCAGGACTGGCAAATTCGCCACTGGCGCCCTGTGCTCTTCACAGATGAAAGCAGGTTCACACTGAGCACATGTGACAGAGTCTGGAGACGCCGTGGAGAGCGATCTGCTGCCTGCAACATCCTTCAGCATGACCGGTTTGGCAGTGGGTCAGGAATGGGGTGGCATTTCTTTGGAGGGCCGCACAGCCCTCCATGTGCTTGCCAGAGGTAGCCTGACTATCAATAGGTACAGAGATGAGATCTTCAGCCCCCTTGTGAGACCATATGCTGGTGAGGTTCCTTAATTTTGTGTGTGACTCCAAATCCAGGCCTCCATTGGTTAATAAATTTGATTTCCATTGATGATTTGTGGGTGATTTTGTTGTCAGCACACTCAACTTTGAACAGAACAAAGTATTCAATGAGAATATTTCATTCATTCAGATCTAGGATGTGTTATTTGAGTGTTCCCTTTATTTTTCGGAGCAGTGTGTATGTTCTGATTGGCTGCCCTGTATTGTGCCTCATTCAAAAAACATATCCGTTAGTAAAGCACTGTTTAAGTAGAGCTACTAAAGTCTGTCTTAATCTTTGACCATATAAATGAATAACGGCTGATATTAAAGCTTATCAGAATTTATAAGAAGGTTCTTAAAATCAGGTTCGGTAGGGCTCCAACATCTAAGCACTAGAGCTATTACTGTTGGATTTCAAGTCTCATCCCTGATGATGCCACCCATAACGAGACATCCATCGAGTTCTCACTCTCCATAGAGGAACAGGGTGGCCCTCTCTCTCCCATCATGTAGCATGATGCCGGCCAAAGCAGGTGTCTGTTAGCTGACCAAATTGGCAGCAAGTGGCTTCCTCCAAACACCAACGGCCATGCGTGAGCATGTGCTAGCCTTCGCCCTCCAAGCCTGATGGCGCTGTGTTAGTAGGGGAGACCTGGACAGAGTAGAACCAGACAAGACTAATCTGGGGAGAAAAATGGTAACCAAAAATCAATAAAAGTGCCAAGATTTTAAGGCTAAGTCCTGTTCTATCTGAACACTTGTGGCATTCAAGGAAAGCCTTCAATCACACAAGCTTCAAATACTCTGCAGAATTCATTAAGTCAGCCAGTGCACAAAGACTGTGGAGGTAATAAGGAAGCAGCACTGAAACCTCAGGAACAGATCAGCTTTACTTTAACAATCCATCTGCTGTAGCCACACTCGGGGACTTCCCAAGGTTCCATTTTGGGCCCCATTTTATTCTTTTTGTATATATGTTACCAATGGGGCAAATTATTATGAAGCATAACATATAATTTCATCCATTGTTATGCTGATGACACTCAGTTCCATACGCCTCCGGGGCCCGGTGATTCTCTTTCCTTAAAAAGGCTGAACAAGTGTTTCACGCTTATTCAAATTTGGATGGCTGATCATTTCCTGCAGCTTAATGAAAATAAGACTAAGGGGATATTTTATTTGCGTCCCACAAGCTGATCAGCCGTTTTACCTTTTACCCTCACGCAAAGAATCTAGGATTGATCATTTCACTGTGGGGTCACATAAGGTTCAATGTTTTCAATATTTGCCAACAGCAGAGCAGCAGGCGTGTCTGGCAGTACCTGTCGCTGCCCGAAAGGCTAGTTTTCTCATAGAGCTGCGGCCACTTTCCTGCCCCACTGGTGACGCTGCTCAAACCGCCTGTGGTGAGAAAGCAGCTTACTGCAGACGTGAACGTGGAGGCAGTGGGTTTAATGTGAAAACAGCTTAAGAGGGAGCGTCGATCTGAGATGCACTACACAAAATATTTTGCTTTGTTTTTTAAGCTCTTGGGTTTTAAGTTGGGTCAAAGATATATTTAAGATTTGCTCTGTCCAAACTCCATGAGGTCATCATCACAACAGTTACTGACTCATCCCCAGTTGTTGAAGGATGACCATATATTGGCATTGCCTCTTCCAAGGCTATGGAAGCATCTACCTATAGAGGCCAGAGATACCAATTCTCGAACTTAATAGACTTAAAACATATCATTTATACATTATCAATCAAAATTAATAACATGATCAGTTAAATAAAGTATGGTTATATGTCTAGTAAGTTGCAAAACTGATATAGAGATATATCATATAATGGATATATATATATATATATATATATATATATATATATATATATATATATATATATATATATATATATATATATATATATATATATATACACAAAACAATGACATGATCAAGTGATGAAATGAAGTATGGTTGGATGTCTAGGTGGTCCATGAGGTCATCATCACAACAGTTACTGACTCGTCCCTATGCTAGGCCTACGTTGAAGGATGACCAAGGCTATGGAACCATCTTCCTATAGAGGCCAGAGATACCAATTCTCTAACTTAATAGACTTAAAACATATCTTTTATACATTATCATTCAAAATTAATAACATGATCAGTTAAATAAAGTATGGTTATATGTCTAGTAGGTTGCAAAACTGATATACATATATACACATATATACACACACACACACACACACACACACACACATAACAATGACATACAAAACAATGACATGATCAGTTGATCAGTTAAAGGAAAGTATGATTGGATGTCTAGGAGGTTGTGACTGTTTTTCATGTACAGAACTATGGATCAATAACAGCTGTGCAAAAAAGTGCTGTATAATTAAAAGTTACTTCCAGCTGTGACTCTATATATCCAGCATCACCACTACAGCTCTTTTCTCACCAGGTATTCAAATGCATGGGAACTCAGTCTGATCCAGGCTACAGGCCCTGGTCACACTGCATGAGCTCCTGCTAAAAATACAAAGCAGAGAAAAATGCTCCAGGCTAATTAACACAAGTGCTTTTTGTTCCCGATTCCGCACCAGCCACTATTCCTGCTAATTCAAGCCAAAGGACTGCCAAGCTTAGAACCAAAGAAAGCCCACTTGGTATTTGAAAGATCTTTAAAAATATTTATTAGCTAAGAGGCTTAAAGAGTGTGTGTCGGGTGACCAGGACACAGCAGCACGCTGGGACGTGTGTAATTCCTAGGATTCAATTATGTGCCAGATTAAAAGCCCTGCGATGACTATAGTACAATGCCTGGCTGTTAAGGAAATACTAGAGAACAAAGAAAGAAACTGAGGCATCAGCATGTTCTCCGTTCCTTCCGGAAACATCATCCCTCATGCCCTCCCTAGCCGGAACCATTAACGAGTGAAATGGATGGAGGAGGGGAGAAAAAAACCCCAGAAAAACCTAGATAAATATGTGCACTGACTCTCCATTGGCCCATTACTTGCTGGAGCGAGAAGAAGAAAGCCGGCTCGACCTGTTTTGCTATCTCTCCTGGATAGAGGCTCGATCTGGAGACTGATAAGTACTGAGATAACGACCACCAGCATGAAGACTGGCAGATGGAGCAGACGGCCTATCTGGGGCTTTGCTCCGTATCAGTCTTAACCCTGTCTCAACTGCAGCCATCTGAGTCCTGAATCAGCAGAACGTCCGTTTACACGTCCTGAAGGACACCAGGAGCCTAATCTACAGTCGCAAAGTTCACCGTTAACAACCCTCATCACTCTGCTGTGCTGTGGGCTAATCAAGGATCCAGCATGCATAGTCCAGTGGATCATTCAGAGCTACGAATGCAGCACGAGGCAGGCTGTTCCATTACATCGGTCCACATCTTCGTCCAGCACTAGGGGCAGCATGCTTAAAACCTAAATCAATAGCAGATGTGTGATGAATATAGTCCAAAACAGACGATGCTGATACAAAAACTGAAACTTTGGCTGCAGGTAGATGCTGCTGAAGCCTACAGCTGACACCACTGTAAACAGATGACACTCCTGAACTGAAGAACAATACATGTACTCAACGATCCAACACACACAAGCGTTCTTTATCTTTCACATTACATCAAACCTTAACGCTTGCAAATTGTTGCTTTCTACTTGGAGCACAAACACTAAAATAAAAAAGTGAACAAAGCTGTGAATTGCTGTTCTTGTTTAAATTGTGGAAGCCGATCAAACAAAGAAAGGAAGATCCGTTTCTTTCGTTTATAAGCTGAGAAGAAGAACGACGGTGGCGCAAACTCAGCCACATTATCCACATACCTGATCTGTGTTAAGTGCCATTAACGCTTCTGCTTCTCTCTCTTCCTCTAAACGTCCTTGAAGTGAACGTGATTTTGAACAGCTGGTAGTTTGATGTCTCTTGTTAGAAAGTGCTGCGTTTACGTGTTTAAACTGCCCGCACTCAACACGCTCCACTGGGCATAACCATAGTAACTGGTGCTTTGGTGATGTTGCTGCTACAAAAAAATTAAGATATGGATCAAGTCACAAGCTCTGATCTGACTGTTCAGAGTGAGGTCACACTTTGGAAATGTCTCAGATTTCAGTGTCCAAATTTGAAAGTGGCCAAAATTGGAAACATCAGATTTAAGATTTTCTCTTTGCTGGTCATGCAAAAAATAAGTAAAAAAAAAAAAATTATAAACAAATCACTGTTTTAGTGGGAATGCAATGGGAAAGTAGCTTTACAGGCCAATCCTGACACTACAATGCTACTTTTGTTTTCTTTAAAAAACTGCTAAGCTTTGAAAGTTACTACTAGTTAAGTTTTTTTTGGCCAAAAGCAAAAACAAAAAAAAAATAAAAGATTAAAACAGGCCTACACTGAAGTGTCAAAGTTGAAGACTGTATAATTAAAAACCAAATAATTTTAATAAAAATGACAAAAGTGATTAAATACTATGTAGTTTCTTTGCTGTCCCGTCAATGCTGTTACGTTCAAACAGTTTGAGCAGCAGCAGATCAACAGTAAAATATCCACAGTTTAAAACAGTTACTTTGAGAGACATAAGGCAAGCAGATTAATATCACTGCTTAACCCCCAACATCATCTCCATTACAGCCTTAATACCACTTAAAGCCATGACAACCAGCTAGAACTGCTTGATACAGTAAACTGGCAGAAGCAGAAAGATGCCGGTAGCATCTGTAGGCACAATTTTTAAATTGAGATATATTTTTTTAACAGTGCAAAGTATAATTAAAATAAACAACAGAATTCTGTGTATTAGATGGCAAACCATTCACTTCAGTCAATGACAATGGATTTCATGGCATATACTGTAGCTTACATACTGTAATCATTATATGTAATGCTTTAACGTATGTAATGTTTCTGATTAGTTGTTCTGAATTAGCTGTAGTTTGTACTATTAATAAACATACAGTTATTCCTGTGTGATATTCAACTATACAATAATAGTTATTTTATTAACAGTCTACATGCAGCTATTACAGATATATCACAAAACCAACTTTGCTTTATGTTGTGCTATAAGCAATTTCCTCTGGAATTAACTCCCTTATGGTATCATCCTGATGCTTCTACTGGGTAGTCTCTACAAACGATGCATTCATGGCGTTTGAACAGTTTCACTTGGCTTTACAATCTACAGGGAATTTGCTGCATTCTTTTCCTCCCTTAAGGAAGATCACTACGTTACACAGGACGAGATCTATGACTCCAATCTTCTGCTGCGCTCAGACATAAAAACTCAACAAACAGACAGAGCAGGTTTACTTAAAAGCATATACCACACAGGAACTCCTCGATAAGACGGGTAAGCTAGATCGCAATCAGTTCTGGTAATGTAAGTATGTATTATCTCACACTGGGAAGGAAACGGGAAAACAGCTTTAGACTGGAAATGCCCAAGACTGGGAAGGCATAGGGGTCAACACAAGCTGCCATCAATAAACAGCACAGCATCACTCCCAAACAAACCAACTACCAAGTCTCAGTGCACTAGTAAACATCTCATACAGACTGCTTAGGATACATTTCCTCGAAATAGTCGATGTGGGGGGGCTGCAGGATGTCCAGAGCTGACAGGACCTGTAATAGACACAGAGAGAGAGAGACAAACACACAAGTACAACAGGGGGTCAGCACTGATGGCAATGAGCACAGGCACTGACACCAGCCTTCACATGACATCAGCCTGTGAGGCCCCAGCAGCCTGGGGAGAGCTAACAGCCCGCTGAGAGCAAAGGTTAGGTAACATTAGCCCAGAGAAACGCTGCATTAGAACTAAGAGACATATCATCTATACCGCCATACTGGTATTTCATTCAGTACAGACTTTTATAATAGCTCAATGTAACATAACACCATATTTACAGTCACAATCCACCAAATAGAAAACACTCCAACATAGTCATAGGAAAACATCTGGGCATCCTTTTCAGTACTGAATGATTATTTACTTGCTGAACTTATCATCCTGACAATAATAAACTATTAAATGCCGCCTGTACTACATGTATTACTTCTGTACACAGTTTACACTTCATTTTTATCTACTATGTTAAACTGAACAAACTGTACACTACACTTTTAGTGCATGTATTTAATTATTCTCACTTATTTTTACCTTGGAAAACAACAAAACAAGTTATTTCAGTAGACGTGGGTGATATGACAGTGATTGATTGCTGTCATGATAAATTATATCACATTACATAACAATGTTGTTAATTCTGGGCACATAATCAGGACTTAAAGAACGCTTACCAACTGCATGTGTCATTACAAAGACAACATCATCAGAAGTGTTTAACTAGATTTAGTGGAGAATGTGAAACATTTATAAATGACTGAAAATCAGAGTTTTAATAAAGTTAATACATGCAGCATCTCTGGCTCTTCTTTTTTCTTTTTCCTCAAACTTCATAAAAACTAAATACTGTAATGCATATTGTGCCTCGTTATATAACGTATAGGCCCTGTAGCCCACCCTTTAACAGTCATATCGACATTCCTTTGTAGCGTATCTCCACAGCAGGTATTGCTAATTGAATGCAGTGTCTGCTGCAGGAGTGACCCTGAATTATTTAATGCACATCCTTAAAAAAGAATTTCATTACTTTCTCAAATATCTAATTTGTAGAATGCAATTTCAGGCGACTCGCAAGACCTGCAGACTGTGTGTTAGATGTATTGATAGGCAGCAACTTACTTAACTGCACCTGCCGTCTGCTAAGATTGTTTCTATGGAGCACGTATATAATTCTATGTTTAATCTCAATTTCTCAATAAATGCTCAGTTTCCTTCGTTAATACTGCATAAGGTTGCCTTTGATTTAATTATGAAACAGGAAAACTAATCTGCCCAATCATAACAAGCTTCAGTCACATCAGTCAAGTTTGAAAACAATGCTAAAACGATTAAAGTGAACATGCTAGAAAACAACAAAGCATGAAATGTGCTTTAACTTCTTCACAGGCCAGCATGCCGTTTTACTGGGAGCACCCAAACTTCTCCACGTAACTTTAGCTCATGGTTAGAAGGTCTTCTTCCTCTAGAGCAGTGGTTTTCAACCTGTGGGCCACGGCCCCCCCAGTGGGCCGCAGACGTACTGCAAGGTATTTTTTCTCCAATAAATAAATAGTTCAGCATATTTAGTTCGTTTATTTGCAAAACAAAACGTGTTTAGTTTGAGTTCATTGATTGGTTTGGCATAGTACAGTCACATGACCTGCAGCGCTAGCTAGTGGATTAACTAGCTAGTTAGTTAGCTACGTCAGTCTGAGTGAAGCTGTTGTCTTGTGTACACATCATGGATAAATGGTTAAAAACAGAGTCTTTCACAACAAAAGACCCTGAAGCTGGACCATCTACAAGTGAAGCAGCTGCTGTATCTCTTACTGAGAGAACCGAGAAAAGCAAGCATAAATGGAAAGGAAGAAAATACAGCAGTGAGTAGCTAGTACTAGGCTTCCCAAGCACAGGAACAGAAAACGAGCCGCTACCACAGCCAACCAAGTTACGTCGACATTTGGAGACTAAACACAGCGAGTATGGATCTAAACCTGTGGAATTTTTTGAGAACAAACTTAAAGAAGACCAAAGCAGGAAGAAGAGCCTTGAATTGGCTTGCTCTGGAACCGATAATGCTAAAGCTGTTGAGGCTTCCTACCGTGTTGTGCACCTTATAGCAAAGGCTGGACTAAATACAGGAATAGGCTTAATGTTGAGCCAGATCTCCATTTTCAACTTTCTGCACTTCAACCTGACATCCACCACTTAGTAACTGACAAACAACATCAGCCATCTCATCAGGTGAGTGACAAAAAGTGCTGTAAATGGTTCGTTTCTTCTGTTGTGTGATTATGCAGTCAGTTTCACAGGTCGTATGGATGGTTAAACTGTATTTGGTTTTAAATGGCAATATAAAATATTCTGGGGGGCCGTGGAAAGTTTTGGGGTGGGTTAAGTGAGCCTTGGCTTGCAAAAGGTTGGGAACCCCTGCTCTAGAGTGTACCATCACTGTAATCGTTGAAACAATATTAAACATAAATAATGTGGCATGAAAAACACATTAAACGAGTTTCACCAATTCAGCTGTTCGGTGGGATCACAGCTGACGGAAGGAAAGAAGGTGGGAACTCACGTTGTCGTGCTTGAAGAAACAGAGCATCTTCAGTTCGCGGAAGACCCTCTTGCAGGAGACAAGGTTCTGGAAGACGTTGGGCATCTTTTTGAGGGCCACGCGCTTGCCGTCCCTGGGGTCAGTCACGGACCTGGGACAGGAAGAGACGGGAGATGAGCGGCGGTGTCAAAGAAAGCAGAGACCGGGTCACCTACAAACAGACCTTCGGCGTTTTCTATCTGTAACATCAGCCAAGGAGGCCTGGGTGACGTTATAATGTGCAGTCCTCTTTAAATCTCCATCGCTTAGTCTGGGGGGCTCTACAAAAGCTAAAAATACAGATTTATTATTGCTGTGCTTCTCTCACTTCACTGAAAAGGACAAGGCATTCGCTGTAGAATTAAAAGGTCAGCAGAAACGAGAATTCTCCTTTGTTTTGATTTGTACTTTTAAAAAGTTAATAAACACCATTATAAACGTAACACAGCTCACAGACTTTAACAGTGTTCACTTAACCTTTAGCAGTCCCCGGTACTACTGGTAAAACAAAAACATGGCCTAATTCAATATTCGTTATATAAAGGGGACTCACATTATTTATTTTATTTTTTTTATTATTTATTATTATTAGAGTGTTTTGCTGTGAAATGGTTCATTGTAGAGAAATGTAGCAACCCAGCATTCTCTACAATGGTGGTAAATAATAATAATAATAATAATAAATAATAATAAGTTCAATTTATATAGCGCCTTTCTCATACCCAAGGACGCTTTACATCGAGAGAAGTATAAATAATAAAAAATAAATAATTAATTAATAAAGAAAGTACTGAGAAAAGAGGTAAGTGTTAAGTTGAGCTTTGAAGGAGGAGAGTGAGTGACCGTCACGAAGAGACTGTGGTAATGTGTTCCACAGTTTGGGGGCCATGGCGATGAAAGCTCTCCCCCCAACAGTGACCAGTCTGAACTTTGGAACAGACAGGCAACCTGCATCAGAGGACCAAAGAGTTCGGACAGGGCAGGAGCTCAGCTAAGTAGGCAGGAGCTAGACCATGAAGAGATTTGTATGTTAGCAGGAGGACTTTAAACTTGATCTGAAAAGTAACCAGGGGTCACAATGTCTACACTGCAAATACACTAGGTCCAGTCCACCTACCCTAGTTTTCATATGTCCATAAATCAATAATAATCAATAGCAGAAAATCAAAAACCCTGCATGTAACTCTCCACCATAACTGGATAATAAAAAATATACATTTTAGACAATAAATGTATTTAACTATGAGGCATCAGACAGTGTATCCATCAGACAGTGTATCCATCAGACAGTGTATCCATCAGACAGTGTATCCATCAGACAGTGTATCCACAACAATTTAACGCGACAATGTTCTGTGAGGAAGCTTTAATGAGCATTAACCTCTGTTTACATTAGGGCTGTGTAAAAACCTGACGATACGATAAGTATCGTGATACAGCGGTCACGATTCAATATATCACAATATATTGCGATACTGCAAGCAAAGCGATATACTGTGATTTTTCAGATACTACTATTAAAACACACCACTATGTGAACAGGTTTGCCAATACTTACAATAGCACTGCGCCCTTGTGCTACTTGTTAGTGTTGGAGTGGAGCTGCAAATGGATTACAACACTGCCATCTAGTGGTCAGAGGTTCAAACACAACACACAATGATAAACAGTCTGCCAGGAATCTGTGTATTGATACTGTGCTTTTGAGAATCGATACAGTATCACCAAACACAATATCCCGATATTCGATATTTTCGATATTTTCTTACACCTCTAGTTTACATGTTCCGATTCAACATGCAGAGATCTTGAAAAACGTGTTGAATCCCTCTTTTAATTAGTAAATTCTAAACGTTCATTAATGCGTTTACTAAGAAAAGAGGAGGATACGGTTTGAATGTGATGTGATTTGAAAATGATGAAAACGTTCTGTTGTGGTTATAATCTTGTTTTGCAGAAAAGAAACAGCAACCTTCACATTTTTGTCATTGCTTCACATCAAAACACATCAGAGGCACCAACGCAGAGCTACTGATAGAGAACCCATCAAACATATCAAGTCAAATGCCAACGCAGGAGCGCAAATCACTCGGAACAGCAGCAGAAAAAGAGATATAAGTTTCGAAATTAACATCTAATCAGGGATGTTTGCACGAAACGCAGCATCTGCTTCAAAAGAGTGAACATAACAAACAGTGAGCCAGACTGTCGGGTTCAACAAAACAAATCCCAACAGAAGCCACTCCGTCTGCTCTTTTTTTTTTTTTTTGGGAATGATCCGGAGGCCGCGACACTCTGCGGTGAATCCTCAGAGGGCTGATAATTGGAGCACATAGCGTTGTGTCCCAGCGCACCTCATCCGAGGCGTTATGGAACATCCTGAACTCCAAACAACACGTAGGCTCCCTTCCTGCTGCTAATGCGAGCTTCCAGCCTGGGGGTCGCGATAAGGGACGGAACCCTGCATCCTCGGCCGCTACAGCCTGGTGCAGACTCTGGAGCCGAGAGTGACTCTGCGCAAAGTGCATCAGCTGTCTGATATTTTATGATATCATTAGATACTGGACTGCAGTGCTGAGAGGTGTCCAAGAAACTGGTTCCTGGAATGGGTCTGTAAAAACAACAGCCTCAAATCACTGAGCAAAGTGACTGACACGCTAGTCCTTAAAGCTGCCTGACGGTAAACTGAGTCAGGAGCATTTATGACACAGTCAATTTTCTTTCTTCTTATGGGAATGCGAAAGCTACAGCTGTCTAAAAGGAGAAAAAAAAAAAAACAACAACAACAACAACAACAACAACAACAACACAAATTACCCAAAGAACAAATGGGCTCATATGAGAAAATAATCATCTTTGGTCCCCACAAAATTAAGAAATACTGAAACTTGGTAGAGCTTCAACTATTAAAACTGTATGAACACTCACAACTACTCAGACTCAGAGAGAGTGCTTTTAGAGAATTATCAATGCACGTCACAAAACACAACACAAACCATTTAATTTGATAAAATTCTAGATGCTGAACATACAGCCTAGCCATCAGCTCGGTGGTCGCCATGTCAGCATCAAAGTAGAGCTGTGTATAGTCAAGAAGAGTGATATGGTACATGACATGATATGGGTTATGATTCAGTACACTAAGTTTTCCTACATTAAAAAAAAAACTGTCACAGCATAAAGTCAATACCATCGTATGCATAGGTTTGCTAATGCTAATGTTAGCGCTGCGCTCTTACGCAACTTGTTTACATTGCATTGGAAAAGCGTAACAGCGGAACAAAGTTTACAACATTGCTATCGAGCAGTGAGGGGGTTTAAATGTTTGCCACTGTCTGCAACCAACCCTTACACTTAAACTATTAACTGAACATCAGTATTAAGACCTCCACCTGACTGCGACTGGTCAACGGGTCACATGGCTGCCCGTGTCACGCTCAGATGTACACATGAGGGTGCTGGACTCTTAGAGAAGGCCTGATTTCTCATGTGTTTCTTTAATACGGTCATCATGCTTGTTGATTTTACTCTGCAGGCACTCTGTGTTTAGTGTTACGTATTTAGACATTGTGAAGATATTCATAACACATACTTTGTGCATGTATTTTGTGTCCCAGAAGAAGAAGACTAACTTTATTAGAAAGGAAACTCCCTCAGGCTTTAGGCTCTATTACAAGCTTCAGATAAAACACTGAATGTCTTTCACAAAGTTGCAAATGTCCACATTCAATCACTATCTAGGGCGAGCTAACACGCTACTACATTCACAGCAACTTCAACTGTCTTCACTTTTAATGTAAGTCAATGGAACCAGATTTTTTTCCAAGCTGTTTTGGAGCATTTCTATTACAGCATTCACCATGAATTTACACAACGTAAACATCAACTTCCGTTAAAACAGACAGAAATGGAGATACACGTTAGATAGACAGTGATGACATACTGCTGTCTGCGTATAAACCAAAGAAGTGCACTTAAGACTAGAGATGGAAGGATCGATCGATGTTTAATCAAAATATGTGATCTGCCAATTTAGCCGATCTCCAGAGCCGATTGATGGCGTTAAACAAATGAGCCTAATTTCTGTATTTACAGCTAGCGTTTCATCCAGTAAGAGGAACCCTGCGTGAAACCCCCTCCGGCCACCTCCCTGCAATTCCTATCTGAACCACTAGGTGGAAATACATACCCTTTCATTTTCGTCAGACAGACTAAAGCAGCGGCCTCATGAAAACAGTTTAAGTGTTCACCACATGTGCAGAAAGAAAACATCTTGTCCGTCTGGCAGTTTGTTACCGTATGTGACTCAGACTCATCCAGGACAGTTTATAACATCTGTACAATAAATAAATCAGCGTCTCTCGTGGAGGAACCAAGACAAAGACATTTAACACTACTAATCTAATACAGCACTTCAGAGACACCACACAGCTGAACACAGTGAGTATCAGCAAACAGCAGAGCTAGCACGCACAGCTAGCACAAAACTAATAACCCAGAGAACCCAGCAGACCAGATCTGACCGGTACGAACAGAACAGCAGCAACAACAACCAGAGAGCTAAAAGAACCACAGCCAGAGTGATTGAGTTTATAGTTCTAGATAAGCAGCTCTTCTCGGCTGTAGAAGACGTTCATTCTGCTGCTTATTATTCCACCTGGATCTACGCTTTGCTGTTCCTAGTAGATACTTTTCAGATGTGGCTCTTCTGGAGCTTATCAAGCGGTTTACTCCCACATAGACCAACTTCTAATTTAGTTATAATATTATGCTGTTTCACATGAGCTCGTTAAACCGCTAATAAACCAGTTTAGATCATGTTTCATGACTTGCTTACTCTAATAACTACATGTAGCCTGCCATGGCATACAGCCCCGCCCTCGATCGGTATCGGCTATCGGCCGATCGCGCTGAAAGGTAATCGGCGATCAGTATCGGCCTCAAAAACACTGATCGGTCCATCTCTACTTAAGATAATGAACGGTCTTCACTTAGATGGTTTAGATGTCTCCACTGATGGACTACACATGTACACATATGTAGATTTAAATTTTTATTTAAAGCTATTACTTTAAAAGGCTGCTCTCCTGAATCAGGCAACACGACTGCATGACACTCCACTGAGCACTTTCCACATGCCAACGTGTAGTCACAAACCTGCACACTGTGGCAGATCCATGAGCTTATGAGGTATGAGTGTGCCGCCCCGAGCCCCCTCACCGCCTCAGCTCCCGGGCTAAGAGCGGAGACCACTGCTGTATTCACTCCCGTGTTTATTTTTGGAAATGGAGAGAAGGGAAGCCCCGGCACTCAGCGGGTAAGTATGATCTGCGACTGAGGGCACAGCACTGTGGGGATAATGCTAGTCCGGAGAAGGATCATGCATTAAACATAGCCCTGCGCTGAGAAAAGACGGCCTCTGAAGGCTTACAGGAAGACGGTGGATCGGCACGCCAGACAGGGGGAACTAGATGTTGCACAAGATCAGAGAAAGGTGAGGGCGATGAGCTAAACGGAGACTTTTGGTAATGTGACCTTTTAAGAGGAAAGAGAGAAAAAAGAAAAAGAAAGTAATGCCGAGCTGCTGATTCAGTGTATTGGGAAAACATTGATTGACTCCATAAATAATTAACCGGGAACGTTGCTTGGGGCACACGTACATGCACGCACCAACACACAAATAGATACACATTCACTGAGCCTGGCGCAGGCATGTGATTCATGAGCTGGATTAAACAACAAGGAGAGGGGGAGGAGAGAGAGACAGAGCAGCTGGTGTGAGAGAGACAGTATCAGAGAGAGAGAGAGAGAGAGAGAGAATTAACCCTTAGTAATTGTAATCTATAATTAATTAATATTGAATGTTAAAGGGCCCATATCATGGGAAAATTAGTTTTTCTCAGGGTAGCCTCATGCATTGCTCACCCTCCACATCACACAGTCCATAAATAGAAACGTAAACGGCAAAAGACAGTCACACAAATCTCTCTCTGTTTTGGTGGAGTTTCAGTTTTCTACATCATTTAAATAAGACAGCTGGTCCTGTGACAGTTTCCTGGTTACTGCACCAATAGAAATGCTCCAAAATCACATGCAATTAAACATCTTTACATTAAAAACTAAAAATGTTTTTGTCTCTATTCACTGTTATGGAGGAACAGCAATGATATACGTTACCGCAGTGGTCCAGCATCAGTACAAAACATGTAAATACATAAATGTGTCAGACACTGGACTGTATTTTCAATAAGACTGCAGTGTTTAAATACTATTATT